>JFHB01000057.1:0-158968 GCA_000729835.1 Atkinsonella hypoxylon | reverse complement strand
TACTAAGGTACGTACTGTATGCTTGTTGCACTAAATGCCTCACAATTCTGTTGGGGTGTACAGTAAATCTCAGGTCCAGCGTATGTGTAGATTGGTCCAGAGTGGAGCTAGAGCGGGTGTAGATTTAGGCAGAATAGCATATGCTGAGTATACAGTATTAATTTCTAAGCAAGAGATCTAGAGTGCATTTCTATAGCACTATACTACTAGGTATTAGTGCACTATACCACTAGATATTAGTGCACTATACCACTAGATATTAGTGCACTATACCACTAGATATTAGTGCACTATACCACTAGATATTAGTGCACTATACCACTAGATATATATTAGTGCACTATACCACTAGATATTACACTATACTACTATATATTAGTGCATACACCACTAAATATAAAAATGTTAATTCGCACTAATACACTGTGCATTCTGCATATACCTAGCATATACCCAGCATATACTAAAAGCTTCACCGCCTGCAAAAATACACCCTTTTTGGCTCCACTCTGGACCAATCTACACATACGCTGGACCTGAGATTTACTGGAACCCCAATTCTGTTCATCTGCCGCTCATTCATTCCCAGGTAGTCACGCAGTTGCCACTAACCTTGCCATGACCGGGACGAAGCATCTGCGCTATTTCCAAATGAGTCACAATTCGCGCGAAATGAAAAGATGGGGATTGGCCGTGCTTCTTGCTGAATTCCTCCTCTTCGCCCTGATATACACTTCTCACGACTATGTTACGCCAAGCAGCTATTTATCCCGACTCGTCTTCGTTAGGTACCTAGGGCGCAAGCTCTGTTTCAGAAAATGCATCGCCAATGCCTACTAACTAATCTTGAGAGTACTTGAAGTAGTTGTTTCTGGGTACGATTTTGGACTTTGAAATTATTTGTGATACTTGATTGACCTGCGCATCTCATACAGGCAAGGCGACGTGGGATTGATTGTGCCAGAGCTACTACTCGTCTTTTTCACACTCACTCACTCACTCGCCACCATCAACGCACGAGGTCATGCAAATGATGGCTTGGATGTTTAGACCTTCCTCAAGAATGTTTTACATTCATGCGGGTCTTTCCAACGACATAGATACTTCACGTGCCGATACTTGAACAAATCATTACAGCAATGATCTAATCGTTCCATTCACAATTATTCTCCATTTACACAACGTAGCTTATACTATCACTGGGCGGCTACCTAAGAAGGCGAATAAATGGCAGCTGAGGTTTCTTGCAAGCAATGACTAATTGGGCATCGCACACGGCCGTAGCCGACACCTTTGACGTGACAATATTCTGTGGCGAGAGGACTTAGTCCCGAAGCATTTGCGCTCGGGAGCCGGCGCACCCTGATTAAGTAGGTAAAGAGTAGCCGGTAGACCACCAAGACGACACGGATGGAGTGAATAGGTTGCTCTCCCCAGATCCTATCATGCTCGAATTCCCGACTAGAATTATGCGCAGGATTGTGTTAAGCAAATTGTTCATTTAGGCAGGCAGCTAGTTTGGCACTCCCACTGGCCTCAGGAGTATGTATTGGATACAGTAACAGAGAAGTTCCGCAAGCACTTCCCGGAGATGTCGAATCCTGAGGTTTCCAATTCAGTTAATTATCGAAGATTCATCGCCACACCAGTCTACAAGCGTAGCTCCTACCGGTCGTGGCCCGCCGTGTATCACCACACAAACCAAATTCCCATCCTGTTCGTTTACGATCTGATGTTCAGTCCATGCAGAAATAAATGCGAAGTCTCCAGCTCCGATGTCGTGCTTCTTGAGCTCGGCCTCAAAGCCTTCATTAACAATGAGAGTACCATTTCCAGAAACTGTATAAATCATTGCATCTGCGACATGGGCATTAGAGTGGGAAGTCTCCTGCTTGAAACGTATCGATGTAGTGGGGAAATGCAGGTGCAGAGAATGGACAGATCCATCCGCAAAGTAGACGGTTCCAGCCAAAATCCACTCCGTCTTGACATAATATGATGACTAAATCATGTGGCAATAAGTGATCCATACGTACCTTGCTCGCTATTGTGTTGTACTGACGTCTGAGACTGAGCCTGGATGGTCATGACTATGCGCAAAAATAGATCAAAATTTACGACCTTGAAAATTTAATGACTCGCAGATGATTGTCGGAAGCCATAGCCTTTAATGGAAGATGGAAGAAATAGGCAAATATTCAAGAAGCCACTAACCCGTTGAGCTCATCTTATCACACTTGCCAATAATTGCAGGCCTTACAGTTACAGCTCCTTCTCCGATAGGAGGCACCGACTCGATATCCTTGGCCTTGGTGACATGCGTCTTGGCAGGCATAATCATGGGCAATATTTCCGAGATGAGAGGGAAGAACGAAGCCATGGCTGGTAGTCCGACGGTTGCCTGCACCAAGTACCAGAATCATTGCAGAATCGCCGAATTCTCATCACTCGAAAGCCCACTGCGCTCCTGTGCTCCTGTCACTAGGATCAACCCTATGCGCTATGCGGCAATAGCAAGGAGAATTAAGCCCCACGAAGGAACAGAAATTCCTAACCATGCTGTGGGTCTTTGTGGAGTAAATGTGCTCTTCCGATTAGCTTACCACACTTGAAAGATTTGCCAATCAGGATTCGTCATCTCTTAGCGTGCAAGAAGAACTAAATAATGTTACTAAATAATCTTTAAAAAAAAAAATAAAATGAAAATATCAAGAAAATTTATAAGACTTTGACTAATACATGATACACTTATTACATACATGATGTTGGGAAGACCAAGGGAAAGGGGTGGAACACACGTGACGCCCCATTTATATGGCATCTCCACCAATCAGCGCGCAGCCCGTTGCATGATTTTCAGAAAAAAATAGGCTCGAGTAATCTCGAACAGTTCGGAGATGTTGCTGTGGTATCATAGAGCCCCTGATTCAAGACAGGGGTTAAGGACCCCTGAGAAGAAGCCTAAGCACAATAATGGGAGCGGAGAAAAAGTTGGAAAAAAAAGTTGGAAAAGAAGCTAATAGACCTGCTATGGAATGACGTAGCGTTGTAGATGGGAGCCGCGCGAAAGACAAACGATCCTTGGGAGGAACATCGCTCACGCGGCAGCGCGGCACGTCGTAAGCGGGACTAGGGTGCAGCACGGTTGCATAAAGCCGGCCGAGACCATGGTCATCTTGCAGCAGTAAGCCACTTATGAGGCAGTTTGAGTCGGAATTTGAACATGCCATTGATGCATCTGATGGCCTCAACTGAGCAAAAAACTAGCAAAATTCAGTGAACGTCAGCTATGCTTTCCACGGGACATTTGACGACAACGGACATTATGTTTGTGAGTAAAAAGCTTTATTAGCGAACCATGAGATCAGGTGGGCCCACAACTGGGCTCCAGCACCAGACCAGAAGAATAGTGCTCTGACCCCAGTGGAAATTGGCGTTCAAACACGGACATATGAGTGAACAAGCATCCATTAATATAGCCTTCGAGAGGCAACAACAGTCAATGATAAATTACTTATATGAAGTCCTTACATGGACGACTAGGTATGTAGTCACTTTGAGGCTTCGGATTAATGGCCAACGACCTATCCGACATCTTCAAGAGAGTATGGAGGGATCTAGACTCGACAACTTCTCTCAAGGAAGCCGAAGACTAGATCTCGTTCGTGTGGTGGCGATAACGGTCAAGTTGCTGCAAGAGGGTTGTCTCGGCCCATGAACGGTATTTGTCGGCAATTTACGGAGTACTATTCCTAGGCAATGAATGAATGCATCATGCGCTTGGCTTCGGACACCCAAAACTCAGGCTGCACGGCCGAGCTGTAGGCGCCAACCTCAACCTTTGCATGCCCAGGCTTCCGGCTTCACGAACTTGATTGAACGCTCTTATGTTTGCCTTCAATATTCGCTTTCTCTTCTTCCTTGATGTTAAAAAAAAAAAAAGTCTGTCTCTAAACAACCAGCATAGTAGTGGGGCCGGTAACTATTTGCCGAGCAAGTGCAACCAGACTGTATGCCTCGGTACATATGGCACATCTGACTCATTGATGGAGAGCGTGGAGATGCCATGTCGGAGTGATCTCTCCTAATCAACTCTTGCCAGAGCGGACTTACTGGCAGCTGCCAGTGCCAAATCCGAAATCAAATTGTGGGTGGGCATTTATTAAAATATCGATGGTACGCGGTACATCCAAATGGCTGGCCACTGGAGCGCAATGCAATGTTACTTAGACCTTACTGGGTAGGTACCTAGGTAGGTAGGTAGGTAGGTACCTGGGCACTTAGGTACCTTGAAGAATGTACCTTTCGACTTGAACAGCCATCTGATCTGGCGCTTCGCTCTTGCCACCGCGTCAGATATTCTGCAGAGCATTCGGTGACCCCATCAATTGACGTCGCTGCACACTGTCCAGTTTCGTCTGGATATACGTATCTATTCCTTAATCCGCTATGGTTCTATGGTAGTGGGAGACACGAAACGGAACATCGTCTGCTTTGTTCTAGATACGAACCGCTCGCTTATTACTACTGACATGGACAAGATCGTCGCCTTCTAAGCGACTGGCGACGCTGACTGCCGCATATCCGGTGCAAGATATAGGCAAATTCGGCGCATCTGGCTGATTTGTCCGTCTCCATTCTCGAAGGCTGACTTGTCCGTCTTCACTTGCCCAACAATAGTCGCCGCAAGGTCAAATTTCAATAGCGAGTGGTAGCCAGAGCATCATCGCTATCGTCTTCGGCTTCCCGGTCGCCTTCTCGCCAGTCGGATCAGTTGCGGCTGGTCTCGTGTCGGTTCTCACACTTCCCAATCTTCAGCTGCTGTGGATTGAATAAGAGCGCTGCAGTCCTTTTGTGAGACGTGTAACCTGGACCTCAGATATCATACCGGACGCCACCTTAAGCGGAGAGCCGGCACCAAGTTCAAATAGAGCAACACCTGAAGATGTACCTGCGACGGAATACCAGCGATTTGAAAAATTTCTGACAGTCCATATCCACATCCATTGATAGTGGTCAAGCTTTTTCCCGCCACTGTTTGTTAGTCTGGGTTTGCATTATAGCTGCGGACCTGGATAATTTTTCGCCTGTGCGAGGTTCCTGGCAGAGTTCAAACTTTAGCATTGAGTATATATCCCCTTGCCCGGCGAACAAAATATCTCATCATAAGTCTGCCTACTATATACCCGCATGAGAATTGGCTATAAAACATATGTCATGGCTGGTGTCACCCTTTGTAAAGGGAAGCGTCCTGCGGAGCTGGCCGAGGATTGTCAAACCAGTTCGCCCACGTCACAGTCTTCTTCAACATCACCATTTCCTGAACCTTCTTCTTCCAGCACTCGCGCTTCTAAGCGCCAAGCATCCTCATCAACATCTTCATATGATTTTCCGGACAGAATTGGACAAGAACCGGTCGACCTGCTGCCCATAGTGCCAACACTCGCTACTACATCACCTTCAAATTACGGTCGTATCAATGCCGAAAACGAAACAAACTTGAGCTTGATTGAGGGTGTTCCGATGACCCTGGCTCTTCACAGTCATTATAGGGGAATGCAGGATTTTGACAGTCTTCAGATTGCAAATTCGAATGCTGCCGTGAAAAGTGAAGGTATGTGGCTTAATTTTCTAGCAGCTTTATTTACATCTGGATCGCTTGTCCGGAAGAAGCCAATGCCTCAATGTGTCCCGTTCCAACGTTGGATTGACCTTTGGTTGGCCTAGCAGTGAACACAGTGGATTCATGTGTTGCTTTCGGCCTACTTTGCTCTTCTCGTCACACCTCTGGTGCTTAACTTACATGGTGAATATCAATGAATCTAACAACGTCCACGATAGCGAAACATGTACAATGTCGGAATGAGTCAATCAATGAATATGATCAAGTGGATAACACACTCCGGGGCACAAGCAACTGCCCATTACTCACCCTGCCACCAGAACTACTCGATTCAATTTTGGCACACTTGTCTGCAACGGAGCTGCCTGCTGTTGCCGCAACTTGCCGTAGGCTGTACCAACAAGCTGTTTCTGACTTTCACTGGCTCCGATGTGTGCAAGAAAATGTGCCTGGTTCGGTCCTGTCTAATCCTGGGCCCTGCAAAACTTTTCGGGAGATCTACATTGCACATGAGCCAATCTGGTTCCTGCCCAAGTACAAGATCTGGTTCTGCGACAGGGATCTTATGGGTAAGCTGATTATCGTACGGTTTGACCCACGGCGAGGCTGCATTGAAGGCTACCAATTATTGGCGGTAAGCAATAAAAACACATTTGAGCACTGGCCAGCGGACAATCAGGTCATTATCCACGGGTTCGAGCCGCAGGTCAAATTGCATTTGGACAAACCTGTCCTGCAGCTCAACCTCCGAAATAGGCAGGAGACCAGACTTCGCGCCACAAGGACCGGCGCTAACCGCTACGCTGCCGAAATACCGATGATGTTTGGAGACCACACAGATCCCATGTTCAGCAATCTCATACTCACTCGGCCTATGGACGTCGAGGCCGCGGAGGCGAAGCTTGCTCTAAGTTTCCCTTATGATAACGTATGGCCGCCGCCGACTATACCAGCTAGCCATCACGCGTGTGGTGCAAGATCTGGTCAGGCTGTAATAGACCTTGCAGTAAACGATTTCCCCCAGTCCAGGAGCGAAGTTTGCGATCATATATTCCGGATTCGGCAATGGATGCAAATGCCCGGTACTCCATTGCCGCCGACTGTCATGGGCGGGCAGGCAGGTAGTTTTGCCGGGCTGGTTCAAGTCCTCAACGGGCTAGGCGGTCTGAACGATGAAGCGACCATACCCTTCGCCGCAGCTAGAGGCATTCATATTGGAGAAGAACTCATCACATATTCAACTATAGACCCGGTACTCTATACGCCAACAGACACCAAGCCGTGGCGGGGTATTTGGGTGGGTGACTATAGTGGACATGGATGCGAATTTCTGCTCATCAATCAACCCGATGATCCGCCAGTGACTGATGCCGAACTTGGATTAATTCGAGAGGCAGATGAAGGAGATGAAGCCTGGGAGAAACGCTGGCGAGAAGCTCGTATCTATCGCGGGCGTCTGGAGGCTATCAAACTGACCGGTGATCCTAACGTCCCGCGGGGTGAGTATACCTTTGTGGCAGACGACCTTGGTCCACAGGGCTATGTCGGGGTTGCTTCAGGTCCTTCTTTTGCAGGCACTAGGGTAGTGAAGAGCAAGGGACATGTAGCTGGCACAGGCTTTGTGCGAGGTGAGTTTCAGACTGATTCAAGTTTGAAGCACATTCAATTCAGATTCAGCATCATAGGACTAATGACGGTGGTGCCTGCACAGATAAATATGTCGAGAGTCAACTGTTGCTTATTGGACCGAATCGCCTGGCTCAATATTGGGTAGGATTTGGGCACATCAGTTTCTTCGAAAGGGTTGATATTGACGAGCTCATTGCACCACCGTGATGGGCTTCGACAAACCAAGTTTTCTTGGACGCTGCTGTAGACGATGAAGATGGGTTTTCTTAAGCTCACGAAATCACAGCCTCTGGCGAGCTTGTCTTTGTGTTTGAGATTACAAAACTTTTAACTCGCTAGTAGGTTTTGTCATTTGTCATTCATAAGCCTGTAGTATGTCAGAGTCGATGCGTCTAGCCAAGTTCTTGTGTTTCTTAACGGTTATTTCATGATTGAGCATAAATTTGCTCAAAAAGCCGATATGAAGGTCAAATTTAGGCGCTAGACAGCAATCGGTTCTTTGTAAAATTTCTAGCGAGGGGTGGACGGTGCCGTACAGCCGAGTCGGTTATGAAGATGATAGACACTGAATCAACTGCGGGCCTCCTCTTGACCAGAAAGAAGCTGTTTGATCAATTCAAGAAAACAGCACTCCCAAAGATTGAGTGTCAAGATTGAAATATCTAGCGCACACAAAGTGCTTATCTGACGGAAGCGTATTTAATGGCAGAGTTTGAAGTCACTCAGGCCTCTTTATCAAATTTAATCCGATTCGATGCTGTAACTTGGCAGTAAACTCTATGTCAACCAATTCAAGATATTCCTTTGTATTTATTGTATGAGTACAAGCAGGCGTTCCCGCCATCTGCCGTTTGACCAATCGGCTTTTTTAATCAACGACGCACGCCCGCCCAGGGACGAAAGTCAAGAGCATCAGCCGAAGCAAGATTGGAGAATCTATCCATGATTAGCTACGTACTAGATACCCAGGTAGGTAAGTACCTGCCTATAGGTATCTCTAAGGTAGGTAAGTATGAGAATTGGATGTAATTGTACGTCCGTAATTGGTGCAAATAACAATTACCTACATGTAGGTACACATGTAGGTACCTAGCCTAGATAGGTTAGATACCTACCTACCTAGGTAGGTAGGTCCCAGGTACCTAGGTAGGTAGGTTGTTGGTATGGAGTCCACCCACTGTACCTAGCGCAGTGAAACATTCAAGTCTAGGCCACCTGCCCCTTACATGGAGTCCTAAGCCAACCAGCCCAGAACAATTTTACTGGCACAGGTTGGCAGTTGTCAACGCGGAGCTTGCCGCTAACTATAGGCCAGCTGACCACTCAAGGCCAGTGACGACAACCGTCGGTCTCGTATTATCATTTAGCCTTCATCTGCCCATGTTCTTTCCTACAACATCTTGTTCAAATTGAATCGCGGCACCGCCCTCTGCCGCGTCAGTTGCATCCCAATTGCTCTTTTTTTCAGACCACTAGCGTACATTCTTATAACCCGGCCACTGTTCTCCAACTCAGACGCATTGGCCACAAACTGCACACATTCGCTCAGTGTCGGAGGAGGGCAAGATCCCTTGAACCGATTGTCTCATCAGTCCATCTCCAGTCAGCGTTTGTTGAAGACAAGATCTAAATTCACGACCTACGGACACGTTTTCACCCTTAATAGAAGTGGCTTCTTGGCAGCCTCCGACATCCGTGAACCGGGTATCAACTTCCACGGAGTACTTCTCGGTGTCCCAGCATCGGCACCAGCGGCGACGTTTGAACAAAACAACATGCTTTTCATTGTTCGTCTGCTCCGAAACTCTTGAAGCCTCTCAAGACATACAGAGACCTTTTCCCTTTCCCGTCCAAAGATTCGCAATTCCATATCAATGTGTGTTTATCAGGCTGCCGCTGGGTCGGACTCTGCCACTCACACTCATCAACTCACCATCGAAAGCTTGAAATTTCAGCCATGAACTTTCGCCACGCTTGTTCGGTCGCCCAACAGCTCCTGCGCCGCCCTCAGCTGCTGTCAATCTCTGGGCTTCCCTCAACCACCAAAGCTCAACGCACCTTCACATCTTCTCTTGTGCAAAGGGCGGCCAATGCATCTCACAAGGGCCGGACGAATCCCCGGGTATCGGCGCTGCGGCATTCGGTCCGGTCCCGTTCCCAAGTCGCGGCCTTGTTAGCCGGAGCTGGCTTGCTTTCCTTCGCACTGTCATTATACCCTGTTCCCCGCACATCCTTTGATGCTCATTACACTAGCTCATCCCCAGCCACATCTTCTTCCTTCGGTACTCAGTCCGACCCGTCTCCGACCACGGCTGCCGACGGCCGGGATCCAAATCTTCCTCGCTTTCGCATAAACGAGATCCGTAAACATGGCGCAGACACCGACAATCCGTGGGTCATACATGGTGACAAAGTGTACGACATCACTGAATGGATACCAGCTCATCCCGGTGGCCAAGTGATTCTTAGAGCTGCTGGAGGATCAATTGATCCTTACTGGGATATTTTCACAATTCATAAAAACCAATACGTCTACGACATTCTGTCGCAATACCTTATCGGATACGTCGACCAACAGGATCTTGTCAATGGGAAGCCTGCCCTAGATCAGATTGAGGACCCATTCCAGAATGAGCCAGAGCGGCACCCATCACTTGTCATACGAACGGCCAAGCCGAGAAATGCTGAAACACCTGCTGAGGCACTCAGTGCGCACTTCATTACTCCCAATGAACTATTCTATATACGCAATCACATGTGGGTACCCAATGTTCGAGCAACCGAGTCAGACAATCATCACTTGACCGTAGAACTGTTGGATGGCACAATCAAGGAATACACTCTTCGGGACTTGAAAACAAAGTTCCCCTGTCAGAAGGTCACCTCAGTGCTACAGTGCTCGGGCAATCGTCGAAGTCATATGAGTGAAGAGTCTGGGCGCAAAGCAAGTGGCCTGCAATGGCATATTGGGGCCATCTCAAATGCATTATGGGAAGGTGTTCGTCTGTCTGACGTGCTAGCAGATGCGGGTTTTAATCTAGGCGAAGCCCGAAATGGCTCCAGCGAGGCCAAGCATGTGCAGTTCACCGGTCTCGAAGCCTACGGTGCATCCATTCCTATTCAAAAAGCAGTTGACCCCCTCGGCGATGTGCTGTTGGCTTACAAAATGAATGATGAACCCCTTCCGAGGGATCATGGCTTTCCGCTCCGGGTCATCGTTCCAGGATATGTAGCCGCCCGATCGGTCAAGTGGTTGAATCACATTGCGCTCAGTGAGGAAGAGAGCACAAGCCAATGGCAACGCAAAGATTACAAGTGTTTCGGCCCGAACCAGACCAACGTCAACTGGGACGATGCCCCCGCTATCCAGGAGATGCCTGTCCAAAGCGCCATCACAAGTCTACAGCTAGGCAAATGGACGAAGCCCAGCTCCGAAGCCAACGTGCTCAAAAATCATGACGAATCCACAACGTCAAAAGGTATGCCAGAACAACAAATCACCATGAGCGGCTACGCATTCTCGGGAGGCGGAAGATCAATCATTCGCGTCGACGTATCTTTAGACGGTGGGAAGTCGTGGGATCAAGCACATCTTCTGCCAGACTGTGTCTCAAAAGACGGCGCTCCTTCCCCCTGCCAAGGCCACGGAGCCTGGGCCTGGAAGAGATGGACCTACAAAGGACACATCCCGCTGAATACCTGGGTAGAAAAACCTCGCGCAAAGTCCAGTGACGCAAATACATCAGACGCCGGAGCCAAGGTGGACACAGGCCACAAGCGCTGTACCACCGTCATGATCAAGGCTACTGACGATGCGTACAACACGCAGCCAGAGAGCCACGAGGCGACGTGGAACCTGCGCGGAAATCTCGCATCAGCATGGCATCGGATACAAGTTTGCACAGACTGTTCACGCGCGTCGAGCAATGGCGGAGCAGAGAGGTGATGCTAGTAGGGAACATGATATGCTCCGTGCAACAGTAAGCATATGGTAGCATTTTCTCGGTCTATTTAGTCTTTGGACCTTGGCCATCGCGTAATTGATCTGATTCGGCAACAGGCGGTTCCTTGAGAACTGGAATGGGTTGATAAATGGTGCTTAGAATAATTAATGGAACTTGTTCTTCCTAGCCTGACGTTCGCGTCTTGCGTGGCTGCTCTTTAGTATTTTAGAATGAGGTAGATAAATGGTTCTTGGGTCAAATGTACTTGGGAGATCCTCAAGATGTTCTTGGCGCCATGTTGGCGACGTCATCACGTTCAATGGCCATGTGCTCTAAACATGAAGGCCTTGTGACTCGTTTTGCCACGATGAAATAAATGCTATCCTGCTGTCAAGTCAAATATTCACGGCAGCTGCTTATCTTCGACCTTTGATCTCTTAGTAATACATATGAAATACATGCCCGGAATTGCCAAAGGCAGTTGCTCAGCCGGCTCTACTACAGTACAACCCTCTCTCCTCCACATTATTCGTCACCAGATTCAGCATCCGAGAAATACTCGAATTCTGCAGGCGTTGGTGCCTCCTCATCCCCCTCGCCATCCTCATCAACAGCTGTGAGCACTCCTGCCGCCGCCGCGGCCCCAGCCCCAATTCCAAGACTTCCAACATCACCAGGGGTCTGAGAGTCAGTCATTCCAAAAGGAGATCGCCCTTGGCTGCGAAACAACTGCTCCATTATTTGGTTACCAGTGGCGGATCGCGCAGGATCGGCAAGTCCCTCCAGAAGGGTCCGCCCAGAGGTCGCAGCCCTGCCGCCAGCGCCACTTCTGTTTTGACCAGCAACAGGAGCTCGTTCAGTCGTCACCTTCTTCAACTTCTCCTCTATAAGTGACTTTGGCTCGTTTGGCTGTGTGTCATCGAGTAGGAGAGGTCCTCCAGTGGGCTATAGTACTAGTTAGTGGATCTGATGGCATTAGTTTTTCACAGAGGCGAGTGTTTTACCTTCTTGACAGGCTTGTAACGGTTACCTGAAAAACTGATGTATTTCAACTGTCCGGGCACCACTCGGGTCATGTTCTCGATGTCATAGCCGATCTTCTCCTTCTCAGGCTTCTTCTTAGTCTCAGCCGAAGTACTGTCTTTATCATCTCCGTCCTTTTTATCTTTAGATTCCTGATCATCCTTCTTTTTCTCAACGTCGACATCCATCTTGTCTTCTCCTTTGGGGGCGGAAGAGTCGACATCCATGCTCTCACGTCGCTGGGCGCGCTCCTTCTTCTGCGCTCGGCGTTTCGCTTGAGCGGTAGTAGACAAGATGGCAGTGGCTATTAGGGCAGGACCTTCTTCGACCTTGACTTCTTGCTCTGGTGGATAATCAAACAAGCTCTGGCGAGTAGCGCAGTGAAACTTGATGTCAGGCATTTCCAAATCATGGTCAAGTCCGATTATGGCAGTAGGAGAGAAGCTCAGGGACAGAAAATGTGTGAAGGGAAACCAGTACCAATATTGCGTGAAGACGGCCATGCCAACAATGCCTGCCATGTTGAGATTACCGGTCTGCGTTTGGAGACCGATGGTGCAATTACGCCCACCAGCGTCGATGATTCCAAGTGCTAAAGCAGCACCAAACTTTGTCATAGCATCCTCGTGTCGGTCACCTACAACCTTCTTGAGAGTCTTGCGGATAGATGACACCTTGGGGTTCATGACATCGTTCTGCTGAATCACAATCATTGACAGAGCAATCAGCGCACCTTGTCTGACAAAATCGGTAGGGTCCTTCATCATTGGCTCGAGTAAATCGATAGCTTCGTCGAGGCCAGTTCCAGCGCATGAGATGCCGAGAGCCATGGCAGAACCATAGCGGACATGAGGGTTATAAGACTCTGAGAGCAGCTCGACCATGCGAAAAACACTACCCGGCTTACGAAACAGAATGAAACCTAAGCTCATGACGGCGATTCGCCGAACATCATCGCTCACATCACTAACTGCAGTGTGCAGCAACTTCCGGATGGCTTTGTTGCTGCCAGTTCCACAATAAGCCAATGCAACAGTCATGATGCCACCGTACCGCAAAGTAGGATCTGGATCGTTGAGCAGTCCTTCGATGAGCACGTCGGCTCCTTCTTGTCGGCCAAACATGATCAGTGCCATTCCCAAGGCAACTCCACGAACTATTTTCTCGTGTGTGGTTTCGTGAGCATAGGTAATCATATCCTCCAAGGCTTTGATATTGCCGGTTCCAAGCATGATGAGACCCATAGACAACCCAACAGCTTCTCCATTGAGTGCAGAGTCTTGGAATAGAATTTCTTTGAGCTTTTCGAAGATTTCACTGTCGCCGGTCGCCATGCCAGCGATGCCCAACCCAAGAGCTCCTCCATGCTGGACGACTTCCTCTTCAGCTTGGCTGAACTGAGCTTTCAAATAGTCTAGTGCATCAGCACCATGATTCGCATGAATCAACCCATAGGCATACAAAGCACCGCCCTGGCTGAAGATGGACCCACTGCTCAGTCCACCCTGACGAGGGAGATATGGCTCGAGAAGTTTCCTTGACTGTGACAGATTGCCTCGATGAATAACCCCCAAGGCTGCAGTAGCGGTAAATTTGGACCAGTTGACAGCCTTTCCTAACCATTCTAGGTTATCACGGAAAAACTTATCATTAGTTGTCCCCTGGTTCATAAAGGCATTGCAGAAAGTGACGGCAGTGTGGAAAATAGAATTGCGGCCCTCAAGGCTATCACGAACCTTATTCAATATACTCAAGTCGGTATGGTTGTTTCGATACAGAAACTCGAGGTTCAAGCGAATGGTCTTGGATCCATCAAGGATAGAGCGGATGTTTCGGTAGACTTTGGCATCGTTTTCAGAAAGGTCATTTCCAGAAGATTCTGCTTGGTTTTCAAGAAGAGGTTCATTTTCAGAAGGCTGCTCCGACATATCGGCTTCCTTCTTGGGTTCCTTGGGAGCTGGCAGGGAGGCAATGACTTTGTTCAAAAACTCCTGGGTGCCATTATCATATAGGTCAAAAGCTATTTGGTACGCATTGGCGATAGACGTGCGGTCGCCATTGGCAATCAAATTTCGAAGCATACGAGATGCCTCATCGTCGGAATTTAGGTACACCACGCATCTTGCAATGGCAAAGTAGTCGGGGTTTGGAATATCGTTCAGAAGGTCGAGAATGAGTCGGAGAATTTCGGTGCGAAAGCCTCGTTCTTGTACAATGTCCATGCATATACCCAAAACATATTCCATCAATTCTTCAGCTGGGCCATGACCCTCCTGAGACTTTGATTTAGATGTCTTCTCATCTTCACTGGCCTGCTTGATGACTCGTCGCAACACTTCCAGATTTCGAGCTTCTACAGCAATACCAACCACCTGACGGTAGCGGCCATGTTTCAGGCAGCTTCTAAAGAGGCATTCAATGACGCGCAGCAACGAGGCTTCGGTTGCCGCGTCGGGGAGTTCTGCGATTGAGCTAGAGCGACCCTGTTTGGCAACGGGCTGGAATGTAGCATCAAGGATGGTATTGTCCATAGAGGCACGAGAGAGCAGAGACTTCGGTGGCAGTGTCGTGTGGGAAAAGGGCGTGGTGGGAGACATGACAGCGCTATCGGTCGCGTTCGAGAACGTGGTTATAAGCTCGGGAAGCTCATTCTTCTTTGCGCTGTGAGGCTTGGCATACTTTGCAGCGGTAGTAGCGATATACTGGTCAACACACTTGGAGATGATGGTCTCCTCAAACTCGCCTGGGGCGTCTAGCTTGAAGAGGTCCCCGGCGGCTAGTGCAAAGACCATGCTGTCGTTGTATGCCTGGAGGTGGTAATAGACCTTGGCCAAAACAAGCGCGGCCAACTGTCGTTCGGGAAACGAATCATCTTCATATAAAGCCTCTCTGAGATGTTATCAATACCTAATTCAGTGCGTGTTTGTATCACATGGGCATTAGAGTGGCGACTAACATTTGACTGAGAGAACTGGCAACTTCGGTCCAGACCGTATCAATATCGTCATTCAGCGTTTGTAGAGCAAAAACCTTGAGTTCGGGCTCCTCGTCGGCCAAGAAAGCCAGCACACCGGTGGCTGACACGAGACCAGGCATGATGAAAGGTCGACGACGAGTTTGAAGTCAACAAATAATTCCGGTCGATAAAGAGCAGGCTGAGCTAACAGATACGCAATGAACGAGTTGGGACTTGGTTTCAAGAAAAAAATAATTATGGATTGATCACCTCAAGGGTCGGGAGCGGGATGGTGACTGATCGCACTAGCAGACGAGGAAGCTTGAGGAAGGGATTCTTGTTCTGCGCAAAGCAACATAGCCGGTTAAGGGCAGGTACGACGAAGTGATCCACGTCAGGCACAGCTCTGCCTTGAGACGCACGGACCTTTCTGGCAGAAGCGGTTCAACGGTAGAAACAGCCAATTAGCATTACCCAGCCCTTATTAATCTGGACACTTAAGTCGTTACTCTTCACGTGATGGCGTGTCTGCAGTTATCCCCATCGAGCTGAGTGCCGGATATGCATTGAATGAAGGTGACTATGTAGAAATTATTTGACCAACTATATACTATGGTGTTGCATGCAGTTGTTCATATGGAATTATTTTCCATAAGCCGCTGTCGTCCTCCAACTGGTGACCAGTGTGTGACTTGCAATCTGTTAAGGTATTACTAAGCGTGCAGAAAAGGACCACTATGCATGATGCAATTAACAAGCCACGTGATTTGATGAGCGACGGCATGTTTAACACATCGCTCCTCGTCAAGCTGGTCATAATCTACCGGGTAGGCTGCTTGACGGTACTTGGAAAGTGCCCTCATCATGACAGTAACCAGTGTGTTATCAATTGTAAAACAACTACTAACCATTATCATTGGCATAGGAACTGTCGATCTATGTCTATGTTGTCTTGTATTGTTAGCTGACGAGCCTACGACTGTCTTCAGAGTCCGGTCTGACGCACGATCGTAGCTACCTACCTGGCTGGTACATATCAAACTCCATCCACTCATAAACGTGAATTGCGTATATTCCGGCAAGATCAGTTCCTCTGAGATTGAGTTTACAACATAAATACTAGATGTAATTGATCCCATAAACGAAAATTGTCTCAAATAAGCTTCTTGGTTGCCTGAAATATGGTTGTAGTCTGAATCAACGTCTCCCGTTGCATATGTGTGCGCTCGGCACCGCAGCCTGTGAAAAAAAAAAAAAAAAAAAGTCGACGCCGGTGCATTCATATATTTTGCCCAACTCCTCCTTCTCTGACCTCAATTCATCATGCCCGATTCCGCGACCAGATGACCTCCCGCCATTGCGACGCCATCTGCCATCCGTCATGCCCTCGTTAGAGTTCAAGTAGGGGGTGGTATGCTCTTTCCTATCTGCGTCCGGCATCGCGACAACGCTGTTAGTGGCACGACTCCGTCAAGCTTTGTTCTACCCCCCGCGCCCAAGCCACGTTTGCTCAAAAGAACATCGCGGGCGGCATTTTTCCCCCAAATTAAACCTCGTGGCGGGTGACAATGTCAACTTGCGACTCCGAATCGCCGAACTCGATCGCATCTCCGTCGCGCTCGGCGACATATTAATATTATACGTCATTCCCGCCAGCGACATTTATTTCGGACACGTTTAAGAAGACATCTCCGCAGAGTTGTCGTTAACTGCCAACCTTATAATATCTACATTGTGATACCTGGACTCAATAACCACGGACACCAACTCCAACAGACTTCTCCAAAGCAATCGCAAGCAGTCATGATGGATCTTCGTTCAGTACTCAATACTACTTCGGATAATGGCGATCGCGCCCCAGCAAACGCTCCTCCTACGCCGCAACAACAACCTCAGCCAAGACCATCCCAAAGCCCAGCTCAGTACGCATATCGCGAGTACAATCAACCACCGCACTCATCTCCCGGTAAGCCTGTCGGCCAGGAATATCCTCGGCATGCCCAACAACAAGCACCAAATACATATCCTCATCCTTTGCCATACCAGAATGCTGGCCCGCAGTACGCAGCACGTCCGACTCAGCATCATCCTCAGCATACCGGATCGTTTCACGATGTGCGATCTCCTGGAGGCATGTCAGCACCAGCACAGTCCCCCTATCGTCCAACCCAGTCCCCGAAAACTGCTGCGGGAGGTGTCCCAGGATTTCCATTTCCCCCAAGCCAAAGCGTTCAAGACGTAGCAAGTCCCGGTCAGCGGCATCACTTCCCTCCAGGACATTACGGGCAGCAACAACCACCACAAGGTGCATATCTGCAAAGAGAAGCGGCGCATTCGTCGGGCAATTACACGCAACAGCATCAAATTCCACAAACACCTCCGATAAACACAGCTACCGGTCCCTCGCAGCAGTACATACACCAACGATCTCAGTCTGCACAGTCAACTTCTACTCCAACGTCCGCACATAGCCAGCAGCTATTTGGCCCGAGCCCAAGCCACGGAAGCCCAACCCAGGGAACTCGCCCAAAATCTGAATACAGGCACCATTCGCAACCGCAGACACCACTTGGACCTCCCCAGTCAACTGGAGCGCGCGCACAACCCGGACCGCCCTCGAATTTCACACAGCCACCAAGCCCATATCAACAGCGGATGGTACCCTTGACTAGCGGCCAGCAGCCACAGTCGCCAGCACCACCGAATGCGCCTCTACGACGCGTGTCCGGACCTGCTCACGCGGAGTCATCAGTCCAGGATGCTCACCAACGATCAAGGTCTTTACACTCTAGAGAGCATAGCTTGTCTGTCAGCCCCCGAACTCGGGTCGCATCGATAGCAAGCAACTCTGATGGGGCCCTGTCCATGGAAACTGATCGTGCATCAACGCCGGCGAAACGCAAGCTCAATGACCGTAACTTGAGCCCGAAAGAGCTAGAGCACAAGACCATTCGGCCGCCGCCAGGCGAAGTAAATGGAAGCAATGTCGACAACTTACAGCCCGCCGCACCACGAACCAAACGCCTTCGTCGATCACAACCGCCCATCTGGGCTCAAAGCGCTGCTGTTCTGGGAAATAAAATGCCCAACCAGGCGAATTTCGTTCTCCAGAAACGAGCTCATTCTCATCTGAATGGGAAAGGTGATGGAACAGCTAAGACTGATCGCCAAAGTCGGAATCCGTCACCCGAAGCAGCCAGAGCATCAACATCCAACACGTCTAAATCGGCACTCCCCGCCGCGGAGTCCGGACCTCAAGACATTCTGGGGCCTTGGGAAGCTAGCATTACTGGTGTCAAACCCTACGAGGAAATTTCAAAGACTGTAGCTGACTTCATATTCATTCATGTTGTCAACAACCCTGATATCGTAGAAATCTCTAGCCGTGGCATTCAGTTCGAAATTGAGGCGAAACTCGGAACACTCATCGATAAGGACACCAATTACCGCGTGGATAGATTACTGGATACAGAATGTGTCTTGCATGACAACGGTCGAGTGGCCTTTAGAAGTAGTATGACAGAGGTAAAGATGTTGGCCGGTTTGCTTGAGCTGAGGCTGAAGCCTTGGGGTACTTCTATAAATCCATTGCGCTAACATGTTTTAGGCTCATCACAAAGCGTTTAACGATTTTCTCAACGACGTCGTAATCAAGACTGATCCTCGAGCGCCGAATGGAACTGGTCGCGTTCAAGTACACTACAAGCATAGCCGTGAGATTGATCGGTATTTCGAACTTACCCCCGAACTGCAGAACCGTCTACCGGGCTGCGTAAGATCCAGACTAGGGTCGCGTGTAAGAAACGTTAAAGCTCGCGTCACTTATGATCAAAGAACTGGAGAAGTGCTCAACAAGATTGTCAAAGCACGAGTAGCAGACATCGACATACACATGCCGACGAATCCAATGGACTGTAGACTGAGCATAAATTTGGAAATGAACTGGGATGGTCCAGTACAAGAGCTGGAGCAGCTCGGGCCAGGGCAAAGCGACAGGCTGTCGGAAAGGCAAAAGGATCGCTTGAGCTACACACAAGGCCATTACCAAGTGGATTTAACACAGGTGACGGTGTCCAATTTTGCTCCCGGGGTAAGGTTAAACTTTGCCCATGATCGAGGTGTGCAATTGAAGCTGACATGGGGCGCAAGAACGCACAGAAAGCAGACAAAGAACACGAACTCGAGATTGAATTAGCATCTCCTGTTGTGTTGGACCAAGGAGCAAAGGCCATAGGTGGAGCACCTCATAGATACCAGGAGCTTATCGAAGGCTTCATAGACAATGTGCGCGTGCTGGCACGGAAGGCCAGAGATTTTGGCTAAATCAAGGTACCTGAATAATTACTACCCCCCGTTTTGGCGTGGGAAAAGATTTCATCCACCAGTGGTGTTGCTTTCGCACGGCGTTAGGTCTCCTCACTTAGTGACGTGCTGCTTGAGAATTATGCACAGATTTTTATTTTTTATTTTTAATACCGACGGCAGCGATGCATGAAAGCTCTATATATTTCAAGAAGGTCAAGGCAGCATGGAGAGAACTTGTATGTTGGAAGAAGAGTAAAACTTGAGCTCGAAGATTGTGTATTTCATACCGACACCAAAGGGAAAGGATAGAGTCGAGGCTGAAACAGGTATAGGCATAGGCTGCGCCTCAGCGAGTGCACAAATTGCATTTGCAATTGTCATCTACTTGTTTCATCTTTCTCTGTGTACTTTTCTGTGAAGGAGCGAGAGCCAATTGTCAATACCAGAATATCTGATGCAGCAGACTCATTTGCCTCGCTGGATGCCTCCAGCAGGCCAAGCTACTACCCGTCTATGCCGAAAAATGCCGCACATTCCATCGGCCATTCAGCCCTCTGAACGTGAGGAGCGTCGAATGATGCAATATCCTGCAATGAGCACCAGAGTACGGAATAGAGTGGTGGTCACTTATTCCGTAATGTAATACACCATCTCCATCTCCATACAATCAGGAGGCTGTGCGCAGGGCTTCATGTACATACTCTGCATGAACAGTATCTGCAGTGCTACTACGCAATCAGTTATCTGCTACGTTTTTATCTTTATGCATACGTCCGGGACGACCGAGTGAAACCCGAGCCTGACCGGGTGTTTTTTTCCGCACTGTAGACTACCTGCTCGCTGTCTTATCATGACATAACAGACTGCACTGCACCGCCAGCGGTTGGCAAAGAGAGCGCTTGCCTCTCAGTGACTTGGTTTCCAACCTATGTTAACAATCTGCAATTCAATATGACCACGACCGGTCTACTCCGTAACTATATTCTTTTCTCCGGCCTACAACAATGGCTGGTGAGTATGTTACCTTGCATGTAAGCGTGGTCGGACCCGAGTCGGAGCCCTCCCCCGCATTTCCTGCTTCTCACCGAGCTCCCAGTTCACACGGAGGGTCACATGTCAAGCTGGGGCCGTTCAGCTGCCTCCTGACATTATCAACCAAGGCCAAGGCTAAGATAACTATTGCCGCGGCGCCCAACTTCGACCTGACAAGAAAGAATGGGATGTTGACGACGGGTTGTGGCCCACTTCCTGCCGTCAGCCACCATGTCTCCGTCTTACACTGAAGTTGTCAATTGCACAACACCAGGCGTGGCCACGCCATAAGTAATGTTCTCGTTAAACCTATATTGATTATACTAGGCTGCAAAGTTGCTTAGCGGAGATTCTGATCCGCTGGACGGCTGTTCGATAGACCTATTTTCAATCACAGAAAGAATATCGCGAACAGCTGATGCAAGCAAAGGAGCTAACCTTCCACCAGCTGAACATGACTGGTGTTGTTATCAAGATTGGTCTCCACACGAGCTGACGTCGGGTCATATGCCGTAGCTTGCTTTTCTTCATCGTACAAATGAACATCCACAGATCTCGAGCAGCTCCAGTTTCAAAAGCGAATAGCCCAAACGACCTCGAAAATGGACGAAGACCACGGACCAGACACCATCGTTCCCCAGAATGTGTCGAAAAACAATGGCATCGCTGCTCGAGTCAAGGCCCGCCTTAGATCCGTGGTTCGAGCATTTACCACACGAGAAGGCCTCATTGGCGACTACGATTACGGGTTCCTCTTTCGACCAAATCTTCCCTTCATGAACAGGAGCAAATATCGAAGCCCATTTTTCGGTCTGAACGACAAGATGCCGGTGCTCCTCGCAATGCTCCTGGGCCTGCAGCATGCTCTGGCCATGCTGGCTGGTGTAATCGCGCCGCCTCTAGTTCTTAGTAGCACGGCTGGTGCGAACCTTGAACCGGCGCAGCAGCAGTACCTTGTCTCTACTGCCCTGATTGTGTCCGGAATCCTGTCCAGTGTACAAATCAACAGATTTCGAATCCCAAAGACTGGGTAAGTTGTGTCACTTTGCAGATGACAGCCCAAATATTTCCGCAAAGAGACTGATTTCAGCATTATCAACCGCACCTTATGAGCTGAAGTTTTGGTGGACTGGGAGAATGTTACTAATCTCCTTTTGTCCCCAGCTATTTTGTCGGCACAGGAGTGCTTTCCGTCGTCGGAATATCTTTCAGCATTATTCCTGTTGGACAAGGCGTCTTTAGACAGATGTATGCAAATGGGTTTTGTCCTTCGGATGCTCAAGGTAATCCTCTTCCGTGCCCCAGAGGATATGGGGCTTTGGTTGGAACGTCATGTGTCTGCGCTCTCGTTGAGATTCTGATCTCGTTTCTGCCACCGAACATACTCCTCCGCATGTTTCCGCCAATCGTGACTGGCCCTACCGTAATCCTTATCGGTGTCCGTTTGATCGAGAGTGGGTTTACGGACTGGATGGGTGGGAATGGACCTTGTGCAAACCCATCGGGAGCAGGAGATGGCGCCGATTTCTTCGCCTTGTGCCCAAACATCAATGCGCCACATGCCCTATCATGGGGCTCGCCAGAATACCTGGGTCTCGGATTTGCGGTATTCATCACCATCATCCTCTGTGAACGTTTTGGATCTCCGATTATGAAATCGACTTCTGTTGTCTGGGGCTTGCTTGTTGGATGCATCATCGCCGCAGCTTGTGGATACTTTGACCGAAGTGGAATTGATTCGGCTCCCGTTGTATCATTTATTTGGGTGCACACGTTCCCGCTCTCGATTTACGGACCGCTCATTCTGCCGATAATGGCAGTATTTGTGATATGTGCCACGGAAGCCGTGGGCGACATCACCGCAACGTGTGATGTTTCTCACATTGAACTCGAAGGACGCATGTATGAATCTCGTATCCAAGGGGGACTCCTCACGGATGGACTGAACAGCATTGTGGCAGGCTTGATGACTATGACTCCCATGAGCAGATTTGCCCAGAACAATGGCGTCATTGCATTGACAAGATGTGCGAATCGCGTCGCTGGCCTTGCATGCTGCTTTTTCTTGATAATGATGGGCATCTTCGCCAAGTTTGCCGCAGCATTAGTAGCCATCCCATCGCCTGTTCTGGGAGGCATGACCAGCTTTCTTTTCACAGCCGTCGTAGTATCAGGAATGGCAATTATTAACCGAGGAACCACGTTCAACCGACGCACTCGATTTATCCTCACGGCTGGCTTGTCCCTGGGCTATGGTGCGACATTAGTCCCCACTTATTTCGATAAGATCTTCTCATATTCTGGTGATAACCACGCCTTGAAGGGCTTTTTCAATTCCATCGTGCTGGTCATGGAGACGGGCTTTGCGGTAACAGCAGCGATCTGCATGGTACTGAATCTGATGCTACCCGAGGAGATGGATGATGGCATTGATGCCGAGGCTGTCGAAATGACCAGGGTGAATACACCGTCAGGAAGGGATTCTGGAAATGACAAGAGAGAGATCACTATTCCAGTGGCGTGAAGTGTGCGATTGCAAGTCTAGATCAGTGAATAGTCTCTGGCATAAATCTTGCGTTGATTGATCTAAACCTGAAGGTTGCACTGGCCATAGTAGTAAGTGAAAGTGTGGCGAAGTAAACGACATGATGATATTCCATGTGTACTTCTTTTGGACCAAATGCACATTTTTTTTTTGTTTCAGCGACGTTACGAATCATGGAATATAATCTCATACAGTTTGCGAAACGTGTTGCATCAAGATAGGGGCAAGATAGGTCCTGAAAACGAGACTACCATACCGACGCCTTTTGTGTAAATCGAGCAGTCTGCAAACAAAAGTGTGGAAAGGTGATGTCAGCAGCTGTCTTTGCCATCGCAGCGAATTGAACTGCAACTTTGAATGCTATCAGCGAATACTTGGTACATGTTTGCTTGTCACGTTTGAGAAGATTTGCAAGGCAGTTGGTCGTGGACAGGTTTTGCACTACCCTTTCCGTTAGGTCACGAGTCATCACTCGTTTAGCCAGTCTAGATAGAAGACACAGCTGGCTGGCTCGTTTTTCTCCCCTATGTCCTTGATGTCGAAAGTGGATGTCCTAGGATGTTTCGCCAGTTAAAATCACTGATAGTTAATATAAGGTAGTTACTGTACACAAAGCTAAAGTTATGCGGGGGTAGAAGAGTCATGCATGGTCTTGGGTACACTAAGTGACGTACCTACATACTAGGTACCTTAGGTACCTGGTACCGAGGCACCTAGGCCTGGCACCTGGTAGAAATCTGGCATCCCTGTGATAACGTTAATCCAGCGCCGCGGCGCAGTCGCCTGTAAATCAATGTCAACAGGGCATCCAAGGCGCTGTGCAATGAATGAGTCAGGAGGCCCTTCTGGCGCTATTTCGGCGTCGAGGAAATACCACGACAATTACGTCCAGGTTATCGTCGCCCGCAGCAGAGGAACCATTCATTGTCCGATGGGCACCCTGCTGCGAAATGGTATTTCGACATGGTCAAGTGAAGAAAACGGTTGCTGGGACCTCAATTTTTGAAATTGCCACCACCAAATGCCATTCTGTCGGACTGAAAGCTCCAACGCGAGGGCCACGTCTCCACTTCAAAGTGTCGCACAGGCATAGCACAAGAGATGTGGAGATGTATCCCATGAGACGGCCTGTGATTCGTCTGCTGCGGCTCGACGACCAATCTCGAGCCTTCGAGCCTTCGAGCAGTTGACGGTGGACTTTGCGAATTGTGTGCATGTACTTGCTTTTAGGCCGTATAATGGGTACGCTCGCTGGTTCTCGGGCATTCTTGCATTAGCGCGAATTAGCATTCAAAACATGTACGTATCTGGACGCTGGACGCCCCAACCAGATGGGGCTCGATCTCCGGACCTCTCTTCAGGCTCGAGGATCGAGCGTCCATTTCCGCTCCGTTCAACCCTCAACTCACCACCGAACCTACCGTCGAACCTCCGTGACCAGGTCCGATAAGAGTATCGGCTCTGTGAACGGTAATGGTACGAGCCGCTTCGCTTCAGGGTTATGAAAACAACCACCAAATCGCCCTCGGCCGGTGTTTCTAGTGCAACAACACTCTTGACAACAACTTCGCCACCTTCAGCACCAACCTCGAGCTGTCTACGTTCCAAGAGTGTGGATGTTACTGGCAGTGGCAGTATAAGTGCTGCTGCTACTGCGAGCCACCGCAAGACCTCATCGGCTGGGTCAGAACCCAAGAGTCGAAAATCAGTAGTTGAATCATTATCCACGTCATCCAAGTCCACCCCGACCGAAGACTCAAAGGCCGAACCTGCAGTTCCTCGAATTATTTATGGCCGAGGCAAAATCAGCTGTCTTCCTACAGAACTCGGCCGTCTGCGCGTCTCCACACCTCTCATCGTCTCTAGTCCTTCAAGAATATCCCTGGCTCGACGTATTCAAAGCCTGATCCCGAACCTCAATTCTCGGATTCTCGACTCTGCCGTGGTCAAAGTACCTGCTCACATTGTGGATGACGCTGTTTCTCGTATAGACGATCGCGACGTTGTTATTAGCGTTGGAGGTGCTTCTGCCGTGGGTTTAGCTAAAGCTATCGGCTGCCGGAAAGACATTCCCCACGTCTGCATTCCTACAACATACAGCGGTTCTGAAATGATGCCCCTCTTGCTTGATGCATGTCCTGCAAGGCACAGTGGTGTGAACCATGCCACCGGTGGCGGTGGCAGTAAGTCAGAGAAGCAGCAGCGACGACATCGTGATCGGGATTACTCGAGCCACGGGAGCCGCATAAGTCCACGTACCACTTCCTTTCGCGACCCACGTGTGCTTCCTTCTGTCATCATCTACGACGAAGATCTAACCATGAGCGGCCCAAAACGGTTTTCAGCTCCCACGGATGAAATGGCCATAGCGCGTTCGATTGAATCACAGAAGGATGACGATACGTCTCAGTGGAGCTACTTGCATCTACCGGGAGTCTAGAGAAGATGAAACTCTCTTCATTCAACACTTTTCTACGCCGTTCATATTATTGGTCAGTACCAACTATCTTCTGGAAAGCCCATTGATATCCGATGTTGGGCCCAATTCACTTTCACTAGGCACTTTTTGTGATCTGTCGTCGAAGTGCAATTGGGCTTCACTCGATGTCACTCAGAAAATGAGAGAAAGAAGAACTCAAAATATACGACTGCCAATTTTTTAACGAAACCCGACCTTATTCTTCGGATTACAAGACGTTTCTGTCTAGTGGTAACTCGAATCAAGTTGCCCCTAGGGTCTCGCGAGCCTCGTAATTGGCGCAAACTGGGACATAACACATTATGGATGCGTCTCCATGAAGAGGGAAGGGCAATCTGACGTCACCGTCTTCAGTATCATCCAAAATCCCTACGCCCATCTCAGCATTGTGTGCTTGTTGGACAGTGGCAGTGATACATAAGATGATCGCGAGCGGATATGTCTAGCATGCTACTTACTATTGACTAGATAGAGGTTGATGTATTGGCTTTGGAGTGGCTGCTCGAATCCTTCTCGTTCAAAGTTCAACGCCTTTGACGGGGTTACTCATCACTTTTGTGAATCTTTCTTTGTTTACCTTGTCTGATGATAGCCTGGTGATCAGGACAAGCCTTCACTGTGAGGCGAGCTGGCGTATGGATTCCAGGCAATGAATTGTCCCATAAGTCTCGATTCAGAATCCAAGACCCGTTTATTTGGCACTGCCCTGTACTACTTTTATTGCACGATGGACATACCATCCAAATCTGTTTCCATATTCTAAACCCGGTCTATGTGCAGGCTATGAGGCATTTTCTGTCTTCAGTGAATTTCCGCCCGTGTATGAACGGTGGCCAACCAAACCATGATAGACAAAGTGATAAAAGTATGTTTTTATCTCCTTTTTCATGCTTGGACGTCGTAACCCCCCAACTTCAGTCCAGTCCTTCAAAACCCATGATTCCATGCGCACCCATCGATCCAAGTTTGTTCTTTTGCATTTCCTTACGTCTCTTCGCTCGTTGCTTCATCTCTTCAACACCGTCGCCATCGCTGTCACTATCATCATCATCGTCCTCGTCAGCTATGTCATTGTGCGCCGCCCGCTTTCTGCCGCCCCTTGCCTCCTCTTCCGCGTCCTCATCTTGGCTATCGTCATTACCTTGAAGCTCAGACAACTCCTCCCAAACCTTGACCGTTCTCCCACCGGTCGTGATTAACCTATTTTGGCAATTAAATCCTAGGGACACGACGCCCTCGATATCATCGTGTCGCAAGTTAGTTGATATGTCCACCTCTCTGCGAACCAGGTCGACGATTCGCAAACTACCGTCCCCCATGCCGCACACGACCTTTTTGCCCAATCCCATATCCTGTGGGATTCTGACCATGGCATCAATGCTTTCGCCACCGCCTTTGCCTCCGTCGACAATGATTCGTTCTTGTTGATCATCCCACGATCCTTTGTCCCAGATAGTCAGCACTCCACTGCTGGAGCCAATGGCTAAGACACCGTTATTACGATTGTTCTTAGGGCCTATTCCAGGCATAAAAGATGAACTGAGCAATTCGTCCTCCTGGTCTTCACTGCGCACTAACACCCCGCGACGTACATCCGTTACGGCGAGTGTGGTGCCACCTGTACTAACCCATTGTTTAGGAAACCCGCTCGTGCTCTCGTCCGAAGCGGGAAGCGGAGTGAGTGAGGACACGTAATCCGAATGCGGGAAATGAGTCTGGGCGGGTTTTGTGCCTGGAGCACCATCCCGCAAATCGAAAGTGTGAAGAGCCCCGGAGTCGGTCGCGAGGAGAAGGTTCTGAGGATTGAGGACATGGAGCAGTGTTGGCGCATCAGGTACAGATGTTGTGCTGGGAATCAATACTTTCGAAACGACTATACCGGTATGCGAGTCGAAGTACTTGACTAGAGAGTCTGTTCCGGCTGAATACATGGCTGTAAGAGGGCATGTTATTAAGGTTACGCTCCGCAAAGCACGGCAGAAGCAAAATACCTTGGCCGTCATGATTGTAACCCAAGCATCTGCAACTCCCCTTGTGCCTTCTCGTCAACCATACTATTTCAACCATGCCCCGGCCATCGCCGTCTGGAGAATGGCTTTGTGGTAGTCTAAACGTTTCGACGCTACCGCTTGACAATCCAACAGTGAAAAGCGGCTCTGTAGGATGGAGTACTGTTGTGAACACATCCGAATCTAGCGGTAGGGTGCACTTATTTTCAAACATTTTGGCTGTGAGTTGGGTCGCGAAGACAAAAGCTGCCTTGGTGTCTTGGAACCGGTGGAAGTGAAGGATTATCCTGCAATGTGACACTGAAAAATCCAAATTGAAATTGAGCCCGCGAACGTAGACTTGCCGATGCCTTTGTATATGACGAAATACAGTAGTTTAACTGGTGCGGTGCGGAGGATTGGCTTTTTATTTTGCGTTGATCAACTGTGATACCTTTTTTTGGGGGAGTTTGGAGCTCTGACCATGCTTCAACCTACTTCCAAATTACAGTGTAAAAAGTGCGTATAGATAGTATTCGCACTGTGGTACATTCATGCTGTCACCACATTAAGTTCTATCAATCACCAAACCATTTTCCTACTCTAGCCGACTTCAATTGAAAGCTCAACCCAGAGCAAATCTGAAGCGGCGTGATCATCTGAAAGCAAGACTCTGGGACCATTCTATGCATTCGAGGTTGTGTTCTTGTCTGAGCGTTGTCAGTCAAGCAGCGCAAGACCCGATATTAAATACTGAGCAGGCGAACCAGCGGAATGAATCAAGCTGTGTTGCTCTTATTAATTCGGCTTGTCTTGGCACAGGCAATCTTTGTGCGCGATTCTGATAAATCGCCTCTGAGGTGTATCATGTATCTTACTGGGTGAGTGACCAACAACTAATGCACCAGTCTTGTAGAATCCGATTTTGACCGTATCGAAAGTCAGCATACAGATATTCCAAAAGATAATGACCTGAAAAGGGATATAACACATGTTGCACTGGCATTCATGAAATCTGACGTATTCAATTCGGAGGACGACATCACGGAATTCCCATTATTCACCACGGTGGAGGAGACTCGAAAGCAGTTGCATTCCGATACCAAGGTGATGGTAGCAATTGGTGGATGGGGTGACTCCCAGGGTTTCGAAAAAGCGTGTAGAGACGAAAGCTCGCGCAGAAAATGGTGCAATAATGTGAAGAAGATGATGGAAATCACGGGGGCGGATGGGGTGGACATCGATTGGGAATATCCAGGGTGAGCTCCTGTATCCAATGACGTATAATGAATGCTTGAAGTAACGAGAAGTTTCCACAGAGGCAACCGCGATGATTACAAGCTCATCCCTAACGAGAAACGAAAATGGGAGATAGAGGCTTTTGTGCAGCTGTTGAAGGATTTGCGCTCGGCGCTCGGCAGCGAAAAGGTTCTGTCCATTGCCGTGCCAGGACTTGAACGGGACCTCATGGCATTCACGACGATGACGGTGCCGCGCATCGTCGAACAAGTCGACTTTTTAAACGTCATGGCATACGATCTGTTGAACAGACGCGACACAGTTGTGAAGCATCATACTGGTGTTTCCGCCTCGTTGGCTTCCATCCAGGCTTACATGAGCCGTGGAGCTCCCACAGAAAAGCTCAACTTGGGTCTCGCCTACTACGTAAAATGGGCCAAGACAGAAGATTGCGACCCTTCTAGACTCCTAGAATGTCCCACAGAGCTTCTAGAGGACCCAGAAACTGGAGCAGACCTGGGTAAAACTGCAGCTTTCAGCTGGGATGACGAAGTGCCACATGACCTCAAGCCGTCGTTCGCACGCGTCATTTCGGAGGGCAAGTATTTTGCAGATGGAAGCTTTGGATATTGGGATGGGAATGAAAAAATATGGTGGACTTTTGATACAGAGAGGGTAATTGAACAAAAATTCAAGGATATCGTTAGGACAGCGAAACTTGGGGGCGTCTTCGCTTGGGGTCTAGGAGAAGACGCGCCGCAATTTTCTCACTTGGCAGCAACATTAAGTGGTCTAAGGGGTTTGAAAGGCGATGGCAGTAGAGATGAATTGTAGTTTGTTTGCTATCACGGGCTTTCAAAGTAACGCCAATTTGCCATGAATGCGGATCATGGAATGTCACCTGGCGGGGAGTACGTAAACGCGCAGTGGTAAAGAATTGAATGCGCAGTAAGAGCTAACCCCAAAACAGAAGATACACTCTCTAAGACGCTGACATCCTTAAAGTACAGTAATTGCATCTTTAACTTAAGGGAAATTGCACTTCATCTAAAGTATTAGCTGTATATACTGCGAAGGCAGCGTTTCTAATGCTATTATAAGAGCTAAGCTGTAATATCATTTTTTTTGTTTATTCCACGTTGCAAAGTGAGGGAATTGCGGTGCAAATTGATTAGTGTGCAAGAGTATATATTCCGGCTTGGGTTTAGCTCCTAGTTATGGCGTATTCGATTTTGCTCCTGGCAGGGGAGTCCTTGTACAAATTTGATTTGACAATGCAATCTTTGAGTCTGACGCATGGGGCCATCAATTTCCACCGGAGCTAGATTTAGCCGAATGAGGCAAAGTCACCTTTAGTGTGCTCCACACAGGAAAGTGCTCTAGAGGTTTCTTTTCGTGCCAGTCAGCCGTGTATATCACTAGATGTGTATGTATATAAGCCAATGGTGCGTTTTTTAAGGAATTCCTTCAATTGAAGCTATGAATGATATCTATGAGGCTCTTTTGGCACTGTACTGAGTGTGATATGGCCTTGCCGTTGTGACTGTTGTGCGGGCAAATAGCTGTATGGCTCGAAGAGAAACATCAGAGGTACTTCCTCACCAAAGATACCCGGGTGGGCAGGGACCCTTCCTGATTCAACTAGATCCAGTGGTGCATTTGAAAGTTCCGGTGGAAAATTGTTGGCCCCTGACGCATAGCACCTCGTTATCAAGAACCTACAACATGTGTGGTTGCCTGCCGACGGCTCACGGTGTATGGATCATCGAAGGACAACCTCACAGCATTCTTGAAACGAGGGTTGCCTTGATTTTGCCAAACGCTTCCAGCGAACCCAACTATGGATGCAGGGAGAAGCTCGCCGCGTGCAATCTGAATCGCGTCCTGCAAGCGGCACACTGGAAACTGGTCGTTGACTTCTAAACCAAGAGGGGTACCAGGGGTGATCTCATGGTTATTCACTGTCTGGTGCTAATTAGAGATGACAGGGTTTCTGAGTCTGAGACCACACCTTCCGACGAATCATGCTGCTTGATTGATCCACGCGGGATCTCAAGCTGACGACCCAGAAAAGGACGGTATATGCGCGATAATGATAAATAGGGGGCTGCAATTAAGAAGAGCCGGAATGAGGGTGAAGGCGAAGACATTAACACTCAATCAACACTGTTGCCTACCATCAACCATGCTACATGGGCCAGCGCGGAGCATCGACTTATGGCTGGGAGATAGCCTGAAGAGCACTCCACATGGTACCCCGGAAATTGTACCAACTCTGAGCCAAAAGAACACGATGGCGGTAACGACGACTGGCCGCCGGTATGTTGAAACAAGTCGTTGATGTGGGGTTGCCGATGTTCCGTGTCCAAACGGACAAGAAGAGGCTTGCTCTGAGCAGCACATCACCGACGGCGAGCGAAGACTATCTGTATCTGGTCTGGTTCACAGACGAAATTAGAGGCATATCTTACTTAAATCTCAGCCTGGCCAGATGTGGCGGTCCGCTAAAGAACAAGCTAACACACTCTATTAAATAACTAATACCGAATGGACCCCGACTACGGCACCATCCGATTACACGGCTTGAGCGGATGGTGTCTCCTTGTTGGCGACGCACGGGCTTGTCAAACGTCTTTCTTTCGGTGCTTATTAGCGGAACGATATGCCGACCCTCCCCATGGTGACAACGTGCGTCTGTAAAACGCTTGATGCTTGATTAGGTTTGTGGCTTGTTCCTGAAATCGTACGTTTTAAAAAAGTATAAGTAGTGTTGTGAGACAGAAGCCCCTGCGTCACCTGCTTCTAGGCTCTGTTTAACCTTGTTCTAAGACGTCGTTGCATTGATTTCTTATCTGTGCCGCTCATTGTTCGATCCTCGGGCGTTGACAGAGGCCGACCTTTGTTCATTACCTCTCGACAAGGGATATACGGCAAGCCAACTTGAAGCACTATGTACGCCGTGGTACAATGGCTGCTGGTCGGCTTTGCTGCCGTCAGCCAAGTCTCAGCTTCTCCCTATCTTAAGCCGATTACGCACATTGAACTGGGGCCGCGACCTTATTATCTGGTGAACAACATGACGGATTGTCCTCTCAAGGCGAAGCTGGAGTCTTGCAAGGACATGACGATGAGGTCGTCTAGCTTTTCAATTGGCCATCGTGGAGGAGCTTGCTTGCAGTTCCCTGAGCACTCCAAGGAATCAGCCATGGCTGGAGCTCGCATGGGCGCCGGTGTACTCGAATGCGATGTTACCTTCACCAAGGATCTCCATCTCGTCTGCCGCCACAGCCAGTGCGACTTGCACACGACCACCAACATTGTCAACATCCCATCTCTCAACGCAAAATGTACCAATCCCTTCACTCCCGCCAAGGATGGCAAGCCCGCCTCTGCCAAGTGCTGCACCAGCGATATCACCCTCGCCGAATACAAGTCCCTCTGTGCCAAGATGGACGGATTCAATGCCACAGCAACGAATCCGCAAGACTATCTTGGTGGTACTCCCAACTGGCGCACCGATCTGTATGCCACCTGCGGCAAGACCTTGGACCTAGAGGAACACATTGCCATGGTTGAGGCTCTGGGCCTTCACCACACACCCGAGCTGAAGCCGCCCGAGGTGCCCATGCCATTTGCCGGCAGCTACACCCACGATATGTTTGCGCAACAAATGATTGATAGCTACAAGAAAGCCGGTATTCCTGCCTCGCGGGTTATGTCGCAAAGTTTCGAGATAGAGTCTCTGCGATACTGGCTCAAGCACGAGCCTGACTATGGCAAGACCGCCATTCTTCTCGATGAATCCGCCGACAATGGCAAAATGACAGAGGCAGTCAACAACCTGATTCAGTACGCTAAGGAGGGTATCAAGACAATGGCTCCTCCTATGCATTACCTTGTGGAAGTTAAGAACGGCATAATGGTGCCTAGTGCGTATGCCGAGAAGGCCAAAGAGCTAGGGCTGAGGTTGATCACCTGGAGCTTGGAGCGATCTGGCCCTCTTGCGCAGGTGCACGCAAAGGGAGACTACTACTACTCCAGCGTTCAGGACGTCGTCACCAAGGACGGAGACATGTACAATTATGTTGATGTGTTGGCCAAGCAGGTTGGTGTTGCGGGAATGTTCTCGGATTGGAGTGCTACCGTTACATACTACGCCAATTGCTTCGGGCTCCAGCTTCTTTAGGCACATTCGGCGCCCTTTCTCGGAATGCCCTGTAAACTTGATGTTCATGGCACAGGAAAAATAAAAATCGGAGCAAAGATATGATTTCATGTGGGAAAGAATTCCTCCAAGTACAATAAATGCCTTTCTCGGCAAGTAGATGCCAGTCTAGAAGAACTGAACGAAGGGGACATTCTTGTAGATAATTCAGGAGCTGTTGGGTGGTGCTGGCGGTGCTTGTGTTGCGTGACGGCGAAGACTTTTCTATTCTGCTCGCGCCTGACATCGACTTACGGATCACTTCCAGGAATTAATCATGCGGCGTATTTCCTTCTCAACGACAGGATTTTCCTGTTCTGCTCGGGGAGCACATAGTCCAAGACTAGACTTCCACCAGGAAACCATCGACCTACACCTTCCAAGCTCCTGTCATGCACCGCATCAAACTATCCCGACACTTCCGCACAGGGTCAGAAAGACCGAAGCAGTCGCAAGCAATGGTCAGTCTGTGAAAGAGCCGTGAGTCCCATCATTAACAGGCAGTTTCTCGCGCGGGTCTCTGAAAGCGGCCAGAACTGGTTCCAGGTTATGTGACACCATCTCGTCATGGCGCCTCATCTCACTCAACGATTGCCCAATTAGGAAAGTGGATCTTTGATTGCGCCCAGCTCGGCCTAGCAAAAAATCCCACCAAGCGAGTTCACGTTTTGACTTCGACTCTCAAGTATTCACTTCAGACAGCCGGGCAACAGTAGTATGGGCATCACTATCTCTCACTACTGCGCATTGTCGCCATGTGCTATAGCCCAATTCTGCAGCTGCTGCGGAACGCCATGTCTCCTGGCCAAAAAAAAAAAATGCAAGTATACGATCATCCTTCGACTGACGGTGCAGTATAGAAGCCCACGCCTGACTAGTCGGCTGAAGTTAGCTTTAGTATACTCAGCATCGCGGCCAATGCCAAGTATTTCGTAAGGAGTCGGCTCGTTCGGCTTGGGCCAGTCAAGTGGTGCTGGGCTATTCGTGGAACCCGAGGAGTGTCGCCTATGTGATTTAGATGGTATTTTCCCATGGCCCAGTGGGTATGCTCTGTGTAATGCTCTGACTGTGAACATGTTATGTGCTGGGGAACGGGTTGTGTTTACAGGGCTCGAGGGGACTTGGTCAATCAATTGCCAGTCTCATGTAAGAGTGATGAGATTTAAGCTGTGGTTGACAGGCCTCCCAGTGCCTTTATAAAGGGGCGTCTGAAGTGTAGTTGAGAATCAACACACACGAAGCAGTCATTGTCGTTTCGACCGGGTTTGTTTGAGGGGTGGCCACAACTGGCGCATAAATGCTCAGCTAGGAAAAGACAGTCAAGAAGCGACGTGGTGCTCGCTACATGCCAAGCCGAAGGGAATGCAATGCTGCCAGATAACAGATGCGCTCCCTACGCCTTCCCTGGTTATATTATAAGCTATATTGATTACGTGAAGCAATCAAAGCTATTCCGTAATTGGCAGCAGTTCGACCCTCAATGGAAACATAGAGCAGCCTAACAGCGCCGCTCAGACACCATTTGGCATATTGAACTACGGCTGCTCGAGATTGTGATTGGTCGAACCTACCTCAAACTGCCGCAGCAGTGCTCTGAGCCAACTCACCACCACTGGAAGAAGTCGTAATGAAACTATCAAGATTCTAGTTCACTCAACATTTCAAGTTATGTCGGACGTTATTCATTGCCTCAAAACAGCTATTATACTGGCCCGCTCCGATGGCAGCATACATAGTGTCACTAAACAGACACTGCGCAGTGAACAGCATATAATCACCACGTAAACGTGCATAAGCACTCTTATAAGACACCGCTTCAAGAAGTGGAAAGCTGCATTTGCGCAACATTTCATTCTATGCCACGAAACACTTTGACAGACGCGCATCCTCTGCCATTTCGCCGTTTTCAGCACAAGGTAAAGAATTCATCTTCATTCAAACTTCAAAATATGCGAGAAAGCGAATGTGGCTGTATACATGATATACACCCATTGAGAGACATCTACTTTCTTTTTCCATTCACATTACAGTCGAGCCGAAGACTTGAGCTTGTTGCCGCCACAGCACCCGCCAGAGGGCGAAAAGGCATTTTGCGACGAATTGTCCTTCATAATCTGCGAGGGGGGAACCCACAACGCAGGGTTCTTCCGGAAGAAATTGCTTGCGCGGATCATGACGCCCACTGGCTCAGCAGGCATGATGGGGAAATCCTCGCAGCGAGGGAAGTGAGTGAGCCCGAACTGTATGTAGCACACAATGTCCGTGTTCTCAATGGACTCGTCCCGATTAGACCAGTCGAGCACAGTGCCATTATAAGGGTGGTTCTCCTCGCCATTGGATTGGCAGACGTAGTCGCCGGCAGGATAGAGCTCGCAGTCCTTATACGGGACTACCCAGAGACTCTTGCGAGCAAAGGCACCTCGCTTGTAGACGACACTTCCGGGCTTGGCTAGCAACGGGGGACAATTGTTGTTGATGATCTTGTAACCGACGGGCTTCTTGCAGGATTCGTTGATCTTGTTGGGGTTGATGATATCCCAGGCTCGCTGTGTTTCGTGGCAGTAATTGACGGCACCTTCTTTGGCAGTCTTGAGGAGCGTCTTCTTGCAGTAGAAGCCGTTGCCGTAAGGGTTTTCCGGCGAGCCAAGTGGGGCTTCAGACGATACGGCGTCGCTCTGAAGAATGGAGTTGTTGGGCCCGTCAATCTCAGGGTCAACACGAAGCGAGAAGATGTGCTGATGGTTGTGGGCACTGATGGCAGGGGCGACCTCGGTCCCATACGGCGCGGCAGTCTCGGACGGATGCAGGCAGTATGTATTGAGTATACCCGTCAGCTTTATCTCGAGCTTGTAGGTGCCGTCGAGTGTGAAGGTGTGGTAGAAGCCATACTCGTAGTTGGCAGCGGTGATGATTTGAGAAATGATGAGCTTGCGGTCACGGGCAGAAATGACGTTGGCATCGCGGTAGTCGGTGTGCTTGTAGAGCAGGCCGTTGTCTTCTTCATGGATGCAAATCGCGTTGGGAATCACGGCAGCCTGGCCCTTGGAGGTAGAGACCACGCCGTCAAGGTAGTGAATCGCGCCCTTGCAATCGCATCCGAGCTTCAGAGAGTTGGTCATCAGGCCGGATCCGTACTCGCCGACGTCAAAGGCGTGCTTCTTGTGATGGGGAGCATCGGGGTTACCGTATGGCACCACCATCTCGACGATACTGATACGATTGAAGAGAGTTCGCTCGCGGTTCTCATAGGGATCCTGAATTCTGACGTCTGAGAGGACGATACCCTCCCGATAGTTGAAGCCAATGTGCATCTTGTAATTCGCCCAGTGAATCTCATTGCCCTTCATTTGAAAAGACACGCCCTCTGGTTGAACAATGCCAATGGGCTTGAGCTTGTGAGGCTGATAGCCGTCGCCGATGAATTCAGGCAAGTAGTTGTGCTGTTCCAGGGGAGCCGCGGTGCGCTCACCATTGACGCGGCGAACATCGACCGCCAAGACCTCTTCCGTCTCGGTATCTATCACGACTGTGAAGTCGAGCGGGTGGGCGTACTGGTTGTCAAACTCGGAGGCTCTGTAGTAGGGGAGACCTTGCTGGAGACGACGCTCCAGACCCCATCGGCGGTCAATACCAATGGCCCAGGCATCGATGTAGACCTTGGACATGTCGGTGATGCCAATCTCGGCACAGACTTCAATGACGCGAGGGTCGGCACGAGTAATTCGCTCCGTGACATCAAGATCCTCGAGGGTGAGAATCGGTGCAACATCGCTGACAGATTTCCACTCTTCGACCCGTGATTTCGTCAAGTTGACAATTACCTCAGCGACGTTGGGAGTTCCTTGCTCGAGAACAATGACAAGAGCACGTCTTTCGGGCCGTGGGCCAGTTCGTGATCGAAAAGCAGCATATTCGTGCTTTTTGGGCTCGCGCAGAGTGATGCAGTTGAACTTGAGTCGCTTGGGGCTCGCATATTCTCTAACCAACTTTGCAGACGTGGATATTTCTTGCACAGAGAGTTGATCTAGCAAAGTTAAAAGAAAGCACGAGTTTAGCGGTGATTTTTCCCTCGTCATAAGCTCTTCATCATAGAGCTGTACTCACCGAGCGGGTGAACTTGGGAGCGAGGCACAGCTCCATCTTGGGACGATATGTTATTCAGCTCCGGAAAGACCACATAGCCCGGTATTGACGTGGTATCGAGTTCTTGTTGCACACGGGGGGCAGCCATGGTGTGTGCTTTTTTTATTAATTTTTTTTATGTCAATGTTGGTCTTATGTAACGCTGTGTCTGCGTTTGTATGGACGCTTGTGTGTGCTATGGCTTTTCTGGTATGGTTCCCAAAGACTTGTAGAAGCAATTGTGTTCGTCAACCTGAATTCCGGCCATACCTTACCCAAACTGCAACGGACACAAGAATATATACCGATCCACCAGCATTTTGAGCCTACGAGTTTAGATACAGAATTGTCCAAAAGAGTCTAGTACTCAACTGAGGTGTGGACCGCTGGCCCGCGGCTGCCGTCCCAGTCAGACCGCACCAGCAGCAGCTATTAGCGGCGTCGTAATAAATTGCCGGTAACTATTGATCGAAGCTAATGGATTCAGACTCTGGGAGGGGCACGATTGTTTCATCTGCCAGTGATCTGTCCCGATATCTTCACCAATTGCTGACATCTAGTCACGCTTGCCCCAGTCTATTCACGTCTGCATGCATAGACGAATAGGACCATGCACAAGTCAGCAGTGCTCTAACCCATTATTGAACGGTTCGTCTGGGAAACACCGGTTGAAAGGTTCTCGAAAATGATTGAAATCGTAGTGGAACCGCTGTAGATAAGCTGCATAGCTATTGGTGAAACGGGCATCGTGACCCAGAAGAAAGGCAAATGCAGGATTGGACGAATCCACTATCCTACCTTGCCAGAAAAAAATTAGAACAACACCAATCATGCCAAGTATGGCCTCTTGTCATGTGAATAACTATCTTACACCACGGGCTACCTCTTACAAAAGCTGGCAGCTGAGTGGAGGAGTCGACTAACGACTTATCTGGAGAAGAGCAAGGACATTCGGAATGCATCATAAGGGAACACAAGGCTCCGTGACTGCTCCGAGGCCGTTGCTGCTATCATCCCCGGGTTTCGGAGAGCCTGAGCCAGCATCAAGGGCCGGTTGGCGTGAAAGGAACAATAATTCGAGAGGAGCGGATTGAGGCCCGTGGATCCTGGGAAATACAGCCTAGGCACGCGACACGGAGCCCGAAGCCATGCATGATCCGGGCGTTCCGGGCGTCCGCGGGAAGCGGATAGCTGTACGTACACGGGACGAGTTCAAGATGGAGAGGGTGTGAGGGTGTGCGAGGGTTTAGTCTGGTGTATGAAGTAAACTCGATTGATAAAGAACGAGTGGGTAGGTGCCTAGGCTATACTGGGTGCCTAAGGCATTCAGGCACACTGTACCCGTATGTGCTTGCCGGTGAATATGCGGGCGGATTCATTGCCCCGCGTGCAATGCAATGCAACGCATCCTAGGATTGTTCGCGTCATTGTCCATACCGCGGATAGTGAATAGCCGCTAGGGCAAATCCCCGCTCGATATCTCTACGCTATTTCTCCGACGCCCGTACGGAGCACAGGCCGGGTGTACAGTAAATCTCAGGTCCAGCGTATGTGTAGATTGGTCCAGAGTGGAGCCAGAGCGGGTGTAGATTTAGGCAGAATAGTATATACCTAGTATATACTTAGCATATACTGGGTATACAATATTAATTTCTAAGCAAGAGATCTAGAGTCTATAGAGCGTGCATTTTTATAGCACTATAAGCCTAGATATTAGTGCACTATACCACTAGATATTAGTGTATATACCACTAAATATAACAATGTTAATTCACACTAATACACTGTGCATTCTGTATATACTAGGTATATACTAGGTATATGCTAAAAGCTTCACTGCCTGCGAAAAATACACCCTTTTTGGCTCCACTCTGGACCAATCCACACATACGCTTGACCTGAGATTTACTGGAACCCCGCACAGGCCAACAATTCATTATACATACACCTACCGGCTGACGCCCCGCGTCCTCATGTCCCGCCTCTAGTGGCTGCTGATCCAGAGGCTGCTACTGTAGCTGTATTTCTAATGCTGGTTGCATTGCAGGAATAACCTATTTAAATCTAGAAGACATTACAGAAGAGGGTGAGGCTTTTAGCGATCTCCTTGTGTTGTATATGTTTCAATGTTGTATAAAAATGTAATGTGCAGTTCAACATCAAGAGGCAGCTGCCCTAAAGAAGTGGGGTAAAGTGGGGCGCATAGCTCGCTACGGGTACCCAACTGGTTTAAAGCATTAATCCTTGCAGCTAACATTGAAGCTTATCTTTGGGTCTGAGTCTCTGGCTGGGGATATTATCTTGGCCAACGAATCTTGCCGTGACGACACATGCTCGCTGCACTCGCGATACGGCACGATCCTTATCTGGGGAGCTGTGACTCCGCTTCAGCTATTGTAAACGCTCCGAATTCAACTGGCACCTCTTGAGTAGCACAGGCAGACGGCTAACCGAGACAAATCAGCCACTGTCCATTTTCCATCTATTCGTACTCACCTTGCTCAGTTACACAGACACCCCCAGCCCGGCCAGACTTTCTCGAGCGCAATCATCTCAGCAAACCAGACCCCTCTTATCATATCCTGTGACGCTTATCAGCATTCAGCATTCAGCATTCTACCATTACTGCTGTATTTGCTTTCCCCAGCCGGCAGGGCTATCCCATGAGAGGAACTGCACTCAAATACCAAACCAAACCGCTGGCCAACTCAACAACTCTAAAGCAACCAGCAAGTCTCGGACGCCGCCTAAACTTGAAGTCTTCGTCTCCACCATCATTATTACATTCAGAGCCGAAGTCCATGCATTGATTTTCATCTGCCTATGCCTTTCCCCCCCCCCCCCCCCCTTTGCTCTTCAGTCATCTGCTGATCCGTCACCATCTCATCATTCTTACCCTGACAGTTCGATAGAACAACGTCACTCAAGAATGACAGCGGACCTTACGTGGTAAGCAGCATGGATCAAACGAGCCAGCTGTATATAAAACCTACCAACAACTTGAACGACCAAGCAGCTCGCGATGCACAAGATCTTGCTGCCTTGGGTCATGTCCAGACCCTTTCACGCAAATTCAGCCTATGGAGCATGCTTGGGCTGGCGTTTTGCGTGCTGGGAACATGGTCTACTATGGCTCAAGACTTGGCCACTGGCCTGAGAAATGGCGGCCCTGTTGGCATCCTCTGGGGTCTTGTGCTCGTTACAGCTTGTAATACTTGTGTTGCCATTTCTCTGGGCGAACTTGTCAGTAGTATGCCCACAGCTCTCGGCCAAGCTTACTGGATCTCTTTCCTCTGGAGCACACCAACCGGCCGATTTGTATCCTACATATGTGCGTGGATAAACACGTTTGGATGGTGGACTCTGGCCGCGTCTCAAAATGCCTTCATGACGCAGTTTCTTCTGTCCATGAAGCTCATGTTCGATCCAAACTGGGACGGCGCCAACAAGGGATGGCTACAACTTATTGTCTATATATCAATAACCATCTTCTTCACCCTCGTCAACTACAGTGCCTGTCGTAAAGACTGGATACTTCCCATGTTCAACAACTTCGTCGGCGTTACCTTTGGTGGTCTTTTCGTCGTCTTCTCGCTCGTACTCCTTATTTGCGTCGGAACGAACAGCAATCTCTCTTTTCAACCAGCCTCCTTCGTATTCGGGCAGTGGATCAACAGAACAGGATGGGGAGACGGCGTTGTTTGGTTCCTTGGACTTGTGCAGAGCGCTTACGGCCTTACAGCCTTTGACTCTGTCATCCACATGGTGGAAGAGATACCAGCGCCACGCCGCAATGCACCAAGAACCATGTACCTCGCCGTTCTCACTGGCGCCTTTTCCGGCTTCATCTTCATGGTGGTATGTCTCTTCTGCATTCAGAGCATCGATAAGGTTCTGGAACCGGCGTCGGGAAACCCATTCATCGAACTTCTGCAGTCGACTGTCGGATTAGTTGGCGGCGCCGTGATGGTAGCACTCTTCATCTTCAACGGCCTCGGCCAGGGTTCCAGTGCGCTCACATCATCTTCGAGACTGACATGGAGTTTCGCTCGCGATGGTGGATTTCCTTTTGGCATTTGGTTCTCGAAAGTGGACGAAACTTGGAAGGTGCCCGGGCGTGCTCTTTGGCTACAATGTTTCATAATATGCGTTGTAGGCGTGCTCTACTTGTTTGCCGACACCGTGCTCGAGGCAATTCTCAGCGTGAGCACCATTGCTCTCACCTTGTCATATGCATTTCCCATTGCCGTGCTCATGGCGGTGGGCAGGGAAAGGCTCCCTAGCGGAGCAGAGTTCAGGCTCGGCCGCCTTGGTCCCGTTGTCAACTGGGTTTCCGTCATCTACTGCTCCATTACCACTGTCTTTTTCTTCTTCCCAAGCGCTCCAAATCCTGATGCGAGCGAAATGAACTTTGCCATTGCTGTTTTCGGGGTCATGCTTGTCTTGTCCCTTGGTTTCTGGGTTGTTCAGGGACACCGAACCTACATGCAAACAGGGGAAATGGCGGAGCACATTCTGTATGCCCAGAACTGCGAGTCAAGTCAGGATGGCAATCCCCGCCTTTCAACGCTGACCAGCAATCCAAAGGCGTACACGAGCCAGGTGGATAGTCTGGACATAGCTGTAGGCCAGAGCAGTCGTTCACCTGGCATTTAAGGCTGGTGTGAAGTCTTGGGTATAAAGCGGCTTTGGTTGACTCATGCATTTCGATTAAAATGATATGAATTCTTTCAAACAACCGGATTGCATGGGATGAGGGTCGATTTTAGTTTTCACGATTGTATTTTTAAGGCGAAGAATGGAGTTTACGTATATATGTAGCTCGTGGACAAATATAGCGTCCGCTCATAAGGGAATCCACTTCCGCCGTCTTTGAAGTAATATACATAGGTTGGTAGCGTCTAGAAGTAAGACTTTTCTTCACACAAAGAATATATCAAAGCGTCTAAAAGAGATTTTTCGCGTCTGTTAACCCAAGGGAAGTAGGAAGCGGTGTTGCGGATAGATACCACTGGCATCATGCTGATTATGGGCAGATTCCATGGTCACGATTGATAATTCGCTCCATTCAATCATACATACTAGACTTAATTTTGCACATGCTTCAATAGGAATCCACAGCACAGCCATGCTTTCGCGATTCCACGTCCACTTGAAGCAAATAGACAGCATTCACGTCGTGCAACTACAACTTCGCACCGAGATTGACGTGCACCGCCTTTGTCTCAGTATAAGCCGCCAAACCCGCCTCCCCCAGCTCGCGCCCAATACCACTCTGCTTGACCCCTCCAAAGGGCACCTGAACCTCAGAGTCATTAGACGAGTTGACCCAGACCATGCCGGCCTCAAGCGCAGCAGCTACTCTGTGGGCACGCTCAATATTCTGCGTGAACACGGCAGCAGCAAGGCCGTAGATGGAGTCATTCGCCAGTTCCACAGCATCACTCTCCTCTTCAAAAGGCGTAATGGTCACAAGGGGACCGAAGACTTCCTCGCGGAAGACGTGCATGTCCTTGGACACGTTGGAGAAGACGGTCGGCTCGATGAAGAAGCCCTTTCCGTGACTGGTAGGCATCTGGGCGGGCGAGCCCCCGGTCTCGAGCTTGGCGCCCTGACTCTTTGCGGATTCGACGTAGCTCAGAATCTTGTCGTACTGTGCTCGTGAGACCTGGGGACCATGGGTCGTCCCCTCTGCGAAGGGGTCACCGGTCTTGACGTCGGTCTTGACGACGTCCAGGAATGCCTGGACGAACTCGTCGACAACGGATTTTGCAACCAGCAATCGGGATGTAGCGGTGCAGACCTGCCCCTGGTTGCTCATGATGCCGACACAAGCCCACTTGGCAGCCTGCTCGATATCAGCATCCCCAAACACCAGCAGCGGCGACTTGCCGCCCGTCTCAAGGGTAATATTCTTCATATGAATAGACGCCGTCTTCATAATCTCCCGTCCCGTCAGCGTCGAGCCCGTAAACGCAATCTTGTTGATACCAGCGTGCGCAGCCAGCGCGGCGCCAGCCTCGCGACCGTACCCATTCACAATGTTCACCACGCCCGGCGGAAAGCCGGCCTGGCGAACCAGGTCCGCGACATACAAGATCGAGAGCGGCGTCTGCTCCGCAGGCTTCAGGACAACCGTGTTCCCGGTCGCCAGCGCGGGGCCCAACTTCCATGCGGCCATGGCAAGCGGGTAATTCCAGGGGATGATCTGGGCGCACACCCCGACGGGCTGTTTGAGCGTGTACGCGAATTTGGCAGTGGTCGTCGGGATGGTCTGGCCGTGGATCTTGTCCGCCCACCCGGCGTAGTAGCGCAGACACGCCATGACCTCCTCTAGGTCCTCGCCGAACGACACACTGAATGGCTTCCCGTTGTCCCATGTTTCAATGGTGGCGAGGACCTTCTGATGCTGCGCAATCAGGTCCGCAAGCTTGTGCATGAGTGCTCCGCGCGCACCGCCCGTGATGTCCTGCCATGAAGGGTCCTTGAAAGCCGCTCTGGCGGCCGCGACGGCCCTGTCGATGTCTGACGAAGATGCTGCTTCTACGGAGCAGATTTCCTCGCCGGTGCTGCAGCACCTGTTAGCATTTTTTTCTTCTTCACTTCCTGCGGGAGTGGGAAACTGCGGGTTAGGGGAAATAACGTGCCTGGGGCTGATGCTGGTGATTCTCTGAGACGAGGTCGACTTGACGAATTCGTTGTTGATGAAAAGGCCTGTCTCGAGGGTGAATTCCACGCCGTTAGGGGCTTTGAGCTGGACCGTTTGGGCCATCGTGTTCTGTTGCTTTATACGATAATCCTGGGATGGCAGCGGGAGTAGATGTATGTTTCGCCGACTGTCAAGAGCAAAGACGAAGACGAAACAAGAACGAGATAAAACGAGACACTCACGGGTGGGAAAACTGAGAAATGAAATAAAATACTAGATGTAGATATAGATAACCCCGACAATGGCTATCTTGACGTTCCACAGTTCTGATTTGGCACAAACCGTCCGGAGCTGCGGGGCTAGGGTATTTCGGGATGAGGACGACCTTGGATGCCGTCACCGCGTTAAGCACAATCTGCGCTACATCGAAATAAGCGCACATGGAGGGTAGCACCAGACCAGCTTTCTACAGGACGGGCGTGAATCTGATGCCGCGAACCCTGCACGTCACAGCTTCCCAGAAACAAGCATGAGCATCGTGCCAAATTCCTTGGACGCACAAGTGCGGGGCCGGGCGTAGAGGTCGGGATCCGCGGGCGAAAGAGTGCGGACGCCGAGCGGCAAACAACATCAGGCAGGGTTCGATTCAAGGAGGAGATCCTTGATATTGGTGACAATCTAGAAAAGTGGGGTGCAGTATTGTCCGGTTCTGGGTTGGTGCCCTGGGCAGAGATGCTCAGTGCTACCTGCGGAAAGGTGCTGTGTGACGTGACAAGGGAGCTAAAGTGAGATATCCATGACTTCATTCTAGTTGCGAGTGGTCTGTTTGAAGGGAATATGTATCATGTGCTGTTGCATACAACATACTAACTAGTATTGCGGACGTCCTGCCAAGGAGGTGCAAGTGAACGTGAAGGCCCTGTCATCGGATTCAGTCCAAAAGCCACGTTTTGCCTGCATCGGCTGAAGTAAGTACAAGGTGCGCTGCATACACACGACCAAAGAGGCGGTTCGTTCATCCAATCTGCAGCTCTTTCATCCATCGTCTCGGAGCGCTGTACGATGTCGAGTATCACACCGCCATGTCGCATGTACGGGGTGGCTTGTCGTGGCAATCTCACTTCTTGACGACAAACAGTCATCTCGGCCATCACACCAAGACCATCACATGAGTATCCTTCATCTCCGCTAAAAAGCGTCTCAGACGCTCAAACAGGTCCTGGACCACTGTGTATCCCATAGTTCGACCCTTTGTATGCGAGTACAACAAAGACGTCAGACATAATCATTACCAGTCATGAATCAGACTCTCCGCAAACGCGCCAATCTGTTCATTCATCACGTACAAAACTTCTTCTTCCGTCCAAAAGTGCCCAGCCCGCGGTATTTCATAACTTCTGAACCGAGATCCATCGGGCAAAGAAAGCTTCTTCACCCACGTCCGCAATTTCCCTACCGGCACGAAAACATCATCGTCCCCAAAAACAGCAAGTGTTGGATTATCCACCAGTTTCTTCTCAGCGGGTTCATTGCACGTCTTGTGTCTTGAGAAGAGAGACATGGTAGCCAGGTGCGCGATCAGTCCCTGCAAGGGAGAAACAAGAACATATGCCGGCCGAGGAGATTGGAAGTTTTCAATAACCGGAAGCTTTTCCAGCTCCGCGCCTTGCTCAAACTTTTCAATCCTTCTCGCGGGTGATGCTACAGACCCGGGTTGCTCTGCCGAATGTCGAATATTATGGACCTCAGACGCAGTTGTTGATCGGCGCAGGCTCCGGGGCAAGCGATGCATATGCCCAACCTTCCTCTTCGCCATGAAATCATGCACCCCTCTTCGAATCCTATCTTCCGCATCAAAAGAAAAACTTCTTCTGCCATGGCTATCATGGCTCTTTCGAGGTGAGCGATCTCCCTCATCGCCTCCCATTCGCACTCCGCTTGAAGGCTTCATGGGACTGTGTGGATCCCGAGCTTGTAACATGGCAGCTCGCATGCTTCCCAGTATGATATTTTGCTGCTCTGCTAGGTGTTGAGCTCGAAGACGTATTTGTGCAGCGTCAGTTTCAACATCTGGTGAAGTGAATATTGTGAGAAGGTCCTCTATGGGAGGTAGTTGTGTAGTAACCATTGCGCCGTAGGAGTAACCTCCCATTATCAGGACTAGTGGTTCAGTTGCTGCCGAGACGGACAATTCCTGTTCTGCATCTTCAACATTGGCGGTTGAATCTATTGCCGCGTCACCAGATGGCTGTAAAGAGCTCGACGCCTGTGCGCTTGGCGCAAAAGGGTCGAGAAAATGTGCATAATGAGCAATGAATCCCACAACGCTCGCATAGTCGTCTCGCTCTGGTTTGGCTGTCCATGATGTCCGACCAGCTGAATGCCCTGCGCCTCTACAAGCATTCGCCGTCAGAAAATACTAGGTCATGCTTGGTCTATTCCTAACACACCTGAAATTGAACGTCCCAACAAGATACCCAGCTCTCAAAAGTTTCGCGGCAATGCTCTCCAGTACATGGTCATCGTAACAACCGCCCATGGGTGCGTAAGGATGCGCAACTATCGCAGCGTGCTTCTTCCATGGTGGTGCATTGGTGTTTGTCGCAGCCAAGGACGCAGGGTGGTAGATGCGACACTCCAGGTTCGCTCCGTCGTGCAGACTGGGTATCGTGAAGCTCAGGGCTGGCTCGGGTAGCATGGTTTCACTAAGACAGGTTCACATCATGGTGGCATGCAGCAATTCTCAAGAGCACAGCTCGTAAAGAGTGCGCAGCTCCCTTGTAGGGTGATGCACAGCCGATCGACGATGAGGGACGCGGATGTGGTGATGGGTAGACTCGTTTTGAAGTGGCAAGACTTCAAGAAAAAAAAATTAAAAAATTAAAAATTAAGGCTGTGACGTTGGACCTGGACGCCCGACAGCCACGACTGGTGTGTGGCTCATGAAATAGCTCAACAGGACTGCTGCAAACCCCCGCTTAAAGATATTACACCTATTCATTATTATTACAGTTTTAAATGAGTCTACGTGCTCTTCTTTTCTTTAGCCTCCTGAGCTTTCTGCTTGCGCCTTTTGATCCAATTCCTCAACTCGTTTATCAAGCCCAGCACCAATGGTACTCCCGTGGGCCCAAGTAACGGCAGGTACACCGCAATTTTATGCTCATCGGGGAAGTAGAGCTGGCCAACCATACTCTTTTCGAAGAAAGCTCTTTCTGCCTCCTCCTCGGCAATTCGTGCATGCAACAAACCTTCTGGTCCGCCGAGGTTGGCGCATGCCTGCTCCAGATGCTGCAGCGAGCTTGACACCCCATCTGCAACGCTACGCGGAATGGAAATCGACGGTAGACTGGGAGATAAACGGGCCAGCGAGCCGAGGGAGGACGCAGCTCGAAGGAGCAAATCTGTTGTGCGTATCCGGGCAAGAGTGGACAAACGCAAGGGGAGAGACCCTGTTTGTGGTGTACCAAGAAGAGTGAGGAGATGGCCACCGAACGTGAGCAGTGGTTGCTTCAGGGACCCGATGGGAACGCGACTCTCGTTAGAGGGCATGTGCAAGAGATACACAGAGCCCCATTGCGGTATCATCCATGACTGTGAGTTCTCACCTTGTGCCTCATCAGAACTAATGGTTTGATTTCCCACAAAGATGATGAAGTTGATCGTTGGCGCTCCGCCAATGGAAGGCGATAGCGGCCACTCTGCAGCGTTGACGAACGAGGCCAAGTGTTCCTTGCTCAGGATCTGAGATTGTACACCGGGCGTCGCAAATAATTGGACCTGTGTGTCAATGGTGAAGTTATGGATAGGCCCGAGCACATCCAGCATTGGTTTCATATATTCGCTGATGGCGGCGTCGATGTCCCACGTGTTTGGGATGGCGCCGTCCGTGAACAAAGAAAAGCTCAAGTGGTATGTCGGCGCATAACGCAGCGACCTCGTTGTTCGTTTCAATAGTGCTTCTGCTGTCTCTGCAGTTAAGCCTTGTTGCCTTGCAGTGGAGGACATTGACGATGTCGAGAGCAGGTAGGAAATGATCGATTGTTCTTCAGAGAAGGTAGATTGTAGCTCGTTGGCTATAAAAGTGGCCAAGGCAGACGACGCAGAATTGAGAGACGGGATCGAGTTCGGGGCATAAGTCATATCGAGAACGGGCAACTGAGGACTTAATGAGGCGGAGTTGGTTTCACCTGGTGTAAGATTGATAGTGAGTGTTGAGTCGGTATCGTAGTCCTTCAAGTCGCCGGCTTTCTTGCTGCCCTTCTGGTCAAATTTGAGACGTAGATGATGACCAGGGAAATCGTTGAGATCATCCAGAGCATGTTGCGTGAGGCGAATAAGTTGTTGAGCTTCCTGATCGGCTATGGCGTCGGCTCGAACGGATATTTGTAACGGAAATGTAGGACGGCATGCCTGTGACGTTGAGACCATGATTGGCTGTTGTTCGCATTGTCGTGATGAATCAACAGCTCGTTCTTGCTTACCTTGCCATTGGCCCATCGTAACATCCTCTCCAGCGGCAGATCTGCTCGATATATGGATGTTGTCTTCCACCATATAGGTAGACCCAGGATCAAGACTATGAACCAGAAAGAGAGAATCACATATGTTCTGCGGCGCGTGTCGCTTGGCTTCTCGGGAGGGGGTTCTTTGGGTGTGGCCTCTGCTGATGGCGGAACTGCCGTCTCGGCCGGCGATGTGGGCATCGCGAGTTTTCTGACAGGGCACAATATCTTCGGCTAGACAGCGTGATGGTCGAACGCTTGTGATTCTCGACGGCCGCAAAAACGACACAGGGTGCGGCGAATCTGGCGGATCTGGCGATTCTTCGAGCCTGGACAAGGACGCTCAACGAAGCGCCGCTATGTGGGATGAGAGTTATAATTGATCCACTCAAAGTGCTTTTTGTCATTGAGTAACCAAGGATCGCGCAGGGATAGCAACCCCGAGTCTGCGGTAGCGGCCGAATCGATTGCCCATTCAAAGTGAGTGATTCCGTTCACATTAAGCTTCGTGGCATCGATTGATCGACCAGTACCCCATACGAAGCTACTGGACAGATTAACAAATGTGGCGTTCGGCCTGACTGATGCTCTGGCCAAGCGACGCGCCGTCACGTGGAGCATGCAAGCGAGTAGCATTCCACGTCAAAACCACGGATTTCGCAGGTCAGAAAACACAAGTGCTACATGCAGCCATTCAGAGGGCCGAATAGTTTAGACCCTTTATCTTATCTGTCTACATTCGCTTATGATTTCCGCGCAAAGCCACCTTTGTGCACGGTACATTAATGTGGCCAAGCACCTAAATAAGTACTTTAGATCACTAAATGCGAAGCACCACCAATCTATCCCCTGTTGTCAGATCCTGCGTTTGACCACCTTCATAATGCCAAGTTATCGGATTGAAGACGCTGTCCGTATAGGCTATTGCCGAACAATGTTGACTCGTCCATCTCGCATGCAACGCGGATATTCAAAACGAAGGCAGCAGAGTGCTTCCCGACGCTGACATTTTGGTTGCCTGCATGTCCATCATCAAATATGTCGATATTCCTGTTGGGATGTGCCCAAATGCGGCGCACAAGACAGAAGCTGTAACCTAATTAACTCTATACGAACTATTGTTCTGAAGAATCTAAGAAGTCATGCAATCACGATGATCTTTTGAGCTTAACAAACGCTGAGAACTCATCACCGTCATAGGCAGCACAAAAAAAAAGGAAACAAAGCTGAATGCGGTATAGACGTTCGTTTCGAAGATCGCCAGTTTGCACTTACTCAATCCAAGTCCGAGCCACGAACGCTGCCTAATTCACCCGTGAGCTTTTCTGCGAATACATAATTAAGGCCTGTTACCCAAATTATCCGTCACTGTACATTCCATGAGCTGCTGAAGCAGTTCCGAAATCAGGTGAAGTCTGAATTTAAGAGCACGAGTGGACTTACCAGCTGAAAATATTCGAGATTCAAATTCAAGGCCAACAGGGTCTGAGCTCACGTATAACTAGTTTCAGATCTTCTCCTATCTATTGATGCCAGAGCATTCTCGTAACTTCTAAAGAGAATTCACGAATAATTCTTAGTTCTTTAGACATTGGCTGCAGGACCCTGAAGCATTATCAGGGCCTCCAAAGGGCTGATGTGTAAATTTGGAGCGGTCAGGAAAACGAGATCGAATTATGGGTATGATGTGCAAGAGGGGGATACACGCGTGGTTCTGTAGGCTCCGAATATGCTTATCGATCAAAAGCAGAATTGGATAGTCACAATTGAGTCGAATGAAGCTGGCAGCATCATAAATGAAGCATGAGGCGGGACTGAAGCTACAATCTTCGAAGCCCTATCTGCACCGCTTCAATACGGGCATCTCTGACCATGTTGTCCTTTCGGGATAGACTGAATCACCAATAATGAAATCAGGAGTATTGCACTCGAAGCTGTAATCACCTCAGCTTCGAACAAATAGCGCACCTTGATGTGACTGGCAGAAGGATATAGATATTCATCGGAAGCAGCCCTGTAAGCAGTGACGAGTTCAGAAGCGATGCTCGGCCTTTGAGGGGAAAGGAATGGCCTGCTGTCATGATTACTTTAGGTCTCAACCGTACGAAGGAGCTGGGCTTGGGATGGCTAAGCGCGCCCAATGCCTTTGGAGGACATCTGCAACGGAAAAAAGCTTTAATCCTGGGTTAGGTTAGTCTAGAAACTCAGCTGATTCAGACTTACAAGGGGAGGGCGTTTCTGGGGGACCGGGGACACTTGAGTTGACGCCCTTATTCTAGCAATTGCGGATAGGGGATGAAGAAGGTACATGTAGGGATAGAGAGGGAGAGAGGCCAAGGGTGAACCATAGTCATCATCGATATGGAGCACTACATGGATGAGGAGGAGCTGGACCAATTCAGTTCGCAGTGATCTCTCCAATCTGAACTTGAACTAATGTGCGCACGATACCAGACAGTGGCAAAGTGATCAATCATTTCGACATTAACAATATCAGATTTTGGGATCAGAGTATGAAGCGTCTCGTTCGAAATTTTGCCGGGACATGTAGAAAACATAACGGCGACTTCGAAGACTGGGTTTCATGTGGATAATTTTTGGAAAGCACTGATTCCTTGGGCATGACGTGGCAGAAGCGCTGGCTACCTGATGTTTTAATCTAGTCGCACTTTCCCTACTATGTACCTACCTGGATGCAACCAGATTGCTTTTGCATCATGTGCGAGCCCAGGTCCGAGGGCCTCGGAGGCGCAACTGACCCCATCACCTCACATCAATTCATTCCTTATCTGGATGGCAGCCTGCTAACATCATCATCCAAGCATCCCCATCATTCACCCGATTCGATGGGTCCAATTTCCGAGCCGAGGCATTGTCATCAGTCAAGCTAGCAGCGACCAAGAAGGAGAGTTGATTCGAGGGGACGGCCCAATGGTTGCGATTCTACATGCAGGACCACGTCCATCTCGAGTTTGTACACGACTTGAGGTTTTAGAGGGGGACCTGACCTGACTTGACCTGAGGAAGCAAGCCAGCTCGCTCGCTCAGAGGGAAGTTACTCCCTAGTCCGTTGATGGAGCTTGGTCGATGGAATTGTCGATGGGAATTGACGATGGTTCGAACTGTCGATGGAACTGTCGATGGAACCAGCTCCGCCGTCCGTTGCTGCTAAGTCCTCGGCCGCCAGCCCACATAGCTCAGGGTCAATGCGAGCCCACGATGTGTGGTCAATACGACGGCAAGACTTCAAGCCACAATTTGTACCTTCAGCCCCGGAGAGGCACAATAGCGTTGTATGCTGTACAACAATAGCAGCAGCCGTTCCGCGGTTCACAAGGAGTCGTGCTTTTCACTGCAATAAATAATTTCCCTTCCCGGTACCATGCTTGAAACATGGCATTTTGGGCTTTATGCGCGTGCACACTGCCGCAGTGTATTGACCTTGACAACTCAATTTGACCGCGTGGTTTTTCATGGAAGCACAAACCGAAACCCCCCTGTCATTCTCGCTGCTCGCCGGCGGAGACTTCGTTCCACTTGGACAGACCGCCATACGGTGGTTCGCCATGGCAATGGCTTGTCAAAACCCTTTCCGTCCCCGTGCATGGTGGGTGGGAGACTGAATCCCACTTGAATTTGGGTTGGGGCTGCAGTTGTTATATTCTTGTTAACGTTGCCGCATTTGTTCTTTTCAGTCTCGTTGCTAGTCTGAAAGGAAACAAGACTCGACAGCCGGCCTTGTCCGTCGGCACACGAATGTGCGTCGAATCTAGAACAACGTCGAGTCTCGTGGTTCTTCGTCGCTCCAATTCTTTCATTTGAAACCACGTTTTCGTCTTACTCTTACTACTGATTGACATCAACACCCTTTCATTATTTCCTGAACCACCGAATAAATGCGCGTTCGGTCACTATTTCCTATTTCGCCAGGTGTTATTCGGAAACATTGTGCAATCGGGGTTGTCGTCATCACGGCCTGCGCCTCGGGTTCATCAACATATTAATTCCTGCTACCAAGCGCTTCTGACGACCAAACGTCACATTTTGTAAATCGCCGAACGTCTGCCTTGGCTATTCAGGCCATTTTGCATCCTTCGCATCAACTCCGTGCTATTCTGACAAGTGGTTTCGACTTGAAGAGTTCTCCTATACTTCCATATTATCCTCCATCTACTCTTTACCTCCTGAGTGCACTTTGTTCGAAACAAAAATGCCCCGTAAGTATCTACTACGTTCAATGACTTGCTCGACGCCTTACGTCAACGACACAGCATGGATGCTCATACTATTAATGCATAGCTCCTCTGCTTGTGGCCGCTCCAGCCACGGCAGCAGCGCTAGCCTATCTCAATGCCAAAACTTCATTCTGGTACGATTATATGATGTGTAAGTCAGTTTTTAAAGCCGGCGGCCGCGTGCTTCTGCGCCAACACAGTGGCCGTCTATCCATGTTCTACAATCTCGAAGAACGAGCCAAGCACCCATCAACAGCCAACAAGGACCTTCTGATCTTCGACGGCCGCCATTTCACGTATGCCCAAGTCTATGACAACGCTCTCCGACACGGAGCATGGATGCGTGACGCGCTGGGCATCAGGCCAAACGACGTAGTAGCCATGGATTTTGAGAACTCCGACACCTTCATCTTCGTGTGGCTTGGTCTGTGGAGTATCGGCGCAAAGCCTGCATTCGTTAATTATAACTTAACTGGCAAGTCGCTATCACACTGCGTCAAAGTTTCCCATTCAAGGGTGTGTCTGGTTGATGCCAACGTCGCCGCCAATATCACAGATGAAGTGCGCAATGAGCTTAATGATGTCAACTTTGTAGTCTTCACCCCCGATGTGAAAGCTCAGGTTGACAGGACGGGCCCAAAAAGAGTGCCGGACTCAGATTTGGCGCAGGATGATCTGGCCAACTTGGCCATGTTGATTTATACCTCAGGAACTACTGGTTTACCTAAACCAGCTGTGGTTCCTTGGTTCAAGGTTATTGGTGCAGGCACCATCTCGGAAACCCTGTTGGCTCGCGGAGTGAACGACATCATGTATACGGTACGACCTCCTCAACTTTTCAGGTCACATTGCACCGTATCACATTGCTGATCAATTTATCTGTCTTCCACAGTCCATGCCTCTCTATCACTCAGCAGCCTCGTTGCTCTCTTTCTGCGCCACCATATTATCTGGTAACACACAAGCACTCGGCCGCAAGTTTTCCCCCAAAATTTTCTGGAAGGAAGTCAGGGAAAGCAATGCGACCATCATTCAATATGTCGGCGAAACTCTGCGCTACCTGTTAGCAGCACCGCCTGACCTTGATCCCACCACTGGCGAGTGCATGGACAAGAAACACAACGTCAAGACTGCTTTTGGCAATGGCCTACGCCCCGATGTATGGAATGCTTTCAAGGACCGCTTCGGTATTGATACTGTTCTCGAGTTTTACGCAGCTACTGAGGGTCCATTTGGTCTGTGGAATTTGAGCCGTAATGATTATACAGCTGGTGCAATTGCTTATCACGGAGCTCTATTTAGTGCTTTGCAATCTTGGACTCTTGCCGTCGTTGAGCTGGACTGGGCAACAGATCTACCCAAGAGAGACAGCAAAACAGGTTTCTGTATCAGAGCCAAAGTCGACGAGCCAGGGGAGCTGATCGGTAAGCTCGACCCCGCAAATATCAGACGACAATTTCAAGGATATTATGGCAATGAGGGGGCCACAAGCTCTAAAATCATGCGTGATGTATTCAAGAAGGGAGACGCGTGGTTCCGCTCAGGAGATGTGATGCGCTGGGACGCCGAAGGCCGGGTATACTTTATGGATCGCATCGGCGACTCGTTCCGATGGAAGTCAGAAAACGTATCTACCGTAGAAGTGAGCGAGGCCATCGGACGTCACTCATCAGTGCGTGAGGCCAATGTCTACGGAGTCGAATTACCTCACCACGACGGCCGCGCAGGCTGTGTCGCCATCACTTTCGATAAAGAGCCGAACGCGGACGTCTTCCGCAGCCTAGCAAAGCATGTCACATCCATATTACCTCGCTACGCCCGGCCGGTATTCCTCCGCGTCCTGAAAGAGGTCGGGGGAGCCGCCCAAACAACTGGTACCATGAAGCAGCAGAAGCACTTGTTGCGACGGGCGGGCGTGAAGCCAAATAATACAGATGTCGAAGGCGAGTTGTACTGGCTCAAGGGAGATGCGTACACGCCGTTCCAGGACCAAGAATGGCGAGAACTGGAAGCCGGGCGTATAAAGTTGTAAGAGGCGCGATTTGTCCTTGATATTTTTTCCCTTGCTTGTCTTGACCACAAGGGGCTTGATGCGTTGTTTAAAATGTGCACTAGGTAGTCTGCTCTTGCCCATTTTCTTTGAAATGTCACTCATTACATACTTTTTTCGTTAGTTAATTTTTTGCAAGCGGAGGTGTTTTAGTCAGTATGTATGTAGCATGCATTTCTCTAACATAGACAGACATCTATAAATTGTCGACATCATTGGATCATGAATGGTAAGGCTCTGCATGAAACATGTACGCAGTCTTCTCCAGCAAGGCTGGTGCACCTTGTTCACTCGCCAAAGCAAGAAAAGGGCCATCTAAAATAGACGAAAGACTGTTTCAGGCAACTTCTGGCACCCAAGCAGGGTCAACGCACTGAGGTCACAACGGCATAGTTCACCAGAGGTGCAGCAGGTATCAATGCTGAGTATTCGCTGCGTAGGATGGGTATTTTCCCACCATAGATACAGATAATCACGGTATATACACCAGTCGCCTTTCACATAGATTCCATATTCGTCGTCATTCAACCTTTGCGTTCTCCAAGACCGTTTGCTCCATCTGCTCTGCCAATTTGGGAGAATCACCGCGTTATATAAGACCTTTTTTCTTGTCTCTTCGCCCGTGCTTCTTCTCTAGACGTGCGGCACGACTCCTCTACATGTCCGATGCCTCGGATAGAAATATTCTTCATCATGAACCCGCTATGCCTAGTCCGACGCGGTAGCTACCCCCGCCTTGTTGAGAGAGCAGAAAAGCTGAACTACCAGGAGCGAACATTGTAGCCGCACTGCCGGTTCTTTCGCGCATTCGTCGTCCTTCCATCAGACCCCGGAGGCCACGTTTTTGCAGCCCAATGACACTACTTAGCTCACCGTTCCATATGGTATTCTTATCGTAATCGCTTCCACCTAGTTCGGAGCCCCGTTCGGAGCTGCTCACGCTTGTTGAGGCCGAGAGTTCACCGCTTAGCGGACGAGTACCCATTGGTACGTTGGTGCTAATGCTGAGAGCAGATGATGCCGCGGCCAGGTCTCCATATGACCCATTCGCTGTCGTGCCGCCCAGGGAGAAGTCAGACACAGATGTCGGAGATCCAACTGGATCAGAACTGCTGATGAAGAAGTTGGGGTTCAGAGAGCCGTCAATTCCACGCCCGCCACCAGCAGCCATGGCCGTAGCATTGAAAACAGCTGCTGCATTGCGGCTGTCAAGGAGTCCATGCAAACGCTCAACAACAGCCTCTAACAAACCATCGATACGATACGGTCTCGATATCTGCAACAGTGAACACAGTATTTGAGGCGTGCACAGGGGCGATGTTGGCGGAGGAAGAGAACTCGTGTACAAGAAGTGAAGCAGGGCTTGTACAGTTAGATATGTGTGGGGAAGATATAGGCATCTCGGCCTCATTTGCGGCGGCAATGACCGGGGTGTCGGAGCCGCATTTACTGCAGCTGGATTCAGACCATCACCTTGCCCTGTGTCATCTCTTACAGGGCCCCCAATGCCGGGTGTTGCAGCCGTCGTACTCGAGCCGCTTCCGCCAGTAGATGTTGACAGCATGCTAATACCGCTTGACGAGGATGGAGGTTGGGTTGCATCCTTGGAAGTTGGTGTGATAGTCAGTGCTGAAGCACGAAGCGGGTTGTTGGAGAGACCCGATCTCAGGGTAACCGCGTCGCTACCGTCTTGAGTTGCAGTCCCTTCACGCAATAGCTGAACAAAGTATGGGCCCCATCTTCGACACATGATGCGCGAATTCACTGGTATTCTCTCTCCTCCGATACACAGGATATCCATGTCCGCAAGTTCACGCATTGCGAGAGCTTTTTCTCCAAGTTCTTCGCTGGCTCGCGAATGATAGCGTCCGCCAGCGGTATAACCTGCCTTGCGTGTTAAGCTCAATCCAGGACCAGAGTAGGGACTGCTCGCAGAGATGAAGCCAGACATTGGACTTGTCTTCCGCGGATTATCGTAAAATCCAAAAGCCTCTAGTTCCACCATGCAAACATTAGAGAAGTTGATTCTCCTATGATTATAGTCATCAACAAGGCTGCGTTTTCGGTTGCCAAGAACCACAAATGTATTCCGTCGATTCCACAGCACTCCACGGTTCCAGCTACCTTGACTGAACACACTGCCTCCCGCATCGATACGGCTCCAAACTAGTGTTCGAAGGTCGAGCGCCCATAATGCATACTCTTGCTTGGACGAGGTGAGGTACGTTCCACTGACGACAAAGTGAGTGTCGATCACACCGCCATTAGGAAATCGGAGACCAGGAGGGGAGTATGTGCCTGCCATGGGTTTCTCGGTCAATACTCCATCGGGTGATCGAATCTGTAGTTCCAACTTAACATCTAAGAAGTTGTAGTTCGAATAAATCAGCATGGATGCGCCAGTTTCCCTGGTTTCCTGGCTTGTGCCGCTACCATCACCCCTTTGACCACCATTTACATATGCGTTACCGACTTTTGCTGACACGGACGGAGGTAGAGGAGCAGCAACACTACGATACGCGCCGCAGCTTTTGCCCAACGGTTGTGTCGACGTCCATTTCAGGCTCCGAAGGTTGAAAACGCTGATCTGCTCGATATAATGGTTTGCGCCGTCTTGTCCTCCTACAACGATCATCTCGGCCCCACCAGAACCATCAATGTGTACACCAATTCGGCCCTCGTGTGGGTTGGACGACGATGGATTGTGCTGCAATGCCGCCAACGGCGCACGACTTGATGAGAAAGAAGCAGACGAGGGTAGAACGCAAGCGCAATGCGCATAACGACCTTGGGGTGCATCCTGAGCCGGTAAATACGTCCATTTGCGAGTTACCACATCGTAGATGTGTATATCTGACATAACAAAGACTTCGGGCTGTTGTTGATCACTTGTTGACGCAGACAGACTGACATTCGAGACCGGCGACATCCCACCATAGCAGACCATCTTCGTATCGCCCAAAGCACACATGGAATGGAAGTATCTTGGGGGAGGAATATCTCCGCCTGTTTCCAACTTGGTCCAATGACGCGAAGTCAGGTCCAGTTCGTACAGGTCTGAGGTCAAAGGCGCAGGGCGACTCCTGGACAGTGTGCGTCCGCCGAACACGTAGAGTTTGTCTCCGAGAATGGTTGTGGTAGCACCGACTAGTGATGGGGGCTCGCGACCTGTGGTACGATGTACATTGCACATTAGTCCCGACAAGTGAGTTGAAGAACCCTGTGTAACATTGCCAGTTGCCGCACCAGCTGCTCTTCCGCCCTGACTGATGGCTGGTGACGGCGTTGCAGACGCAGAGCCTGTACTTTTCGGCATCGAAGCATCCCTAGTGTCCTCGCTAGATCCCTGCCTCACCCAGCTGGCCAAGCTGCTCATGCTGCTGTTCATACCCTGCGTGTATTGGCTGTGCCCATTGTATATTCGATCTGCAGCAACGGAGCTGGACGAATCCATAGTATTTGAACGACTACCCATCCTGGATTCGACCTGTCGCGACTGCAAATTTTCAACAATATTGTATCCGTCCAGCGTTGAATTATCGATATTTGCGTCGAATGGCGTTTCGGGTAGCGGTTTCGCAAGACTTTGTTTCAGGCTCGGTCTTCTCGCAGGCAGCGGCCTGGATGTAGGCGACGACGACCTTCTGCCATCCGACGATGGCTGATGCGTCGAGCCGCTGCCAATACTATAATCTGGTTTCGCGATGAAGAAGTGATTCTTCAAGCCAAGCAGCGACTGCTTCCGTGTAAGCTTTCTTGGTGAAGGGCTTCTCGTAGCGGTCCGATGTGTGCTGAACGTGGCGCCGGAGGTATCACGGTTGTTTAATGCGCCGTAACGGTAGACAGGCTCGGTTTCTGATGAAGACCAAAGTCGGCTTCCCGCAATGAAGCGAGTGCGTCTCTGCGAGCTAGTTAGTCCTGAGCTTGATGCCATCGTGAAACAAGCGTTAAGGGGCCGCCAGTTCTCTGTGCCGAAGCAGTAGCCCGTATTATTGTAAAGTGCAGAGAAGTAGTTGCACGATAGTTGAGAGGGTCAGGAAGGGTGAGCTGAAGACAAGGAGACATATAATTATGGTTGTCGTTGGCTTGTTCGTGATTCAATTGTCTCGCGACAGTTGAATGATGTAGTCTCTCCAAGAAGATTGCTCAAATTAGATAGCTCGCCTGAGCTCCATCCGTTCAATACTTAGGCTTCCAAGCGATAGCGGAGCAATTATAGAGTAGCTCAACTTGTAGAGGACCCTGTCATCGGCCATTGGCAAACACAAAAAAAAAAACCCCATAACAGAAACTAGCACTAGCCATTCTCCGAAATGACCGACGAGTGCTTCAGTCTGGTGTCTCAAACTGAGCGATGAAGCTTTGATGAGCAGCTTAATTCTTCGTGCGAGAACGAACCACTCTAAGCTTCCGTGTTATAGATGGGGATTACTGCTGGAGTAACGGCAAGGGTTGCACATCATGGCACGCTAGTGGGCATGACAGCTCAAATGATGGAGAGGGGAAAGGGGCCACCATTGAAACGAGATGACGGCGGACATGGCGAGGACCGGGACAAAATTGTCCATAGATGAGCATAAAAAACGGAAAGAGGTTGCCGTATAACACTTTGGAAGCCAATCAATATGAACCGCAAGGGCAGGTCGATCCAGTTTGCATGAAGTTTCCTAGGCTTCTTCAATGGGTCCATCGGCTGGTAATGCGGGCCATCGTTGCAAAGAGCAAGGAATGTGTGGCACGTACATGGAGTAGTCTGTAGTCCAGACAGAGGTGGACTATAGTAGAGCCTGTGGGTTGACCAAGTTAAGTCAAGTCGAGGGGACACGAAAAAGTTGCGATTGAACAGGCGAGAGTAGAAGGCTGGATTGGTGTGCTGGCGGATGGCGTTGGTTATCTGCGCTGTTGGTGGGAGGGAGACGAATGCAGGAAAAGAAACACCAGCGTGGATAATCGTCCGAGAGTGGACCAGGATCTGCTGGGACCTCGGTGGGGAGAAGCTGCAATTAACGAGCGGGATGCGCGGTGGCTGGATCCGTTTCGATCATAAGAGCCGAGCGACTCGCAAAATATTGTTGTCTGTGCTCTGTGTGCTCCGTGCGCTCGAGCGATATCGGCACTAGTAGAGGAGGATCCTTTCTCGATTTGCGATAACTAGTTAACTATTGCTTGCCTGCAATGGTCGGCAATGCCAGGCGTAACGGGGAGTATAGTCTTAATTGCGGGTATTGGATTAATTGACGAGGCGCGATGATAAGAGTCGCCTGATAAGAGCAGGACGCCGCGAGCAATACCAGGGAAACCACGGCGAAGGAAGGTGTGCGGTGCGGCTCCAGTCTTGTTGAAGTCGTTTTGCAAACGCCGAGTTGTGGCGTCGTCGTCGTAATGGTGAGGGGACCACTTTTAGGAACGCGCGTGGCTTGGTACATTTGTGTGTAGGCTTGGGCTTGGGCGGTTTGTGGACGATGAGACGATGAGACGATGAGACGATGAGACGATGAGATGAGACGAGACTCTCATAATTCCAGGGTATCGCGGCTAAGGTTTAGCAGAAGCGATCGTTCTTTCGAACAGGCATCTAAAAAACCCATAACGCACGCCCTAGTACGCTGCAGGCTAAAGAAGGCAATGGAACCCTTCCGAGGATTCTCATGCGCGGCCTACCAAACCTGGGTGATCTGGGGTAGAACAAAAGACGTTAACCAGATGTGCAACCAAAAAAAGAAATGCATCGGCGAATAGGAAGAAGATAATAAACTCCAAAAAAGTAGCCAGGTAGATGTATTGCGAGCCATCCTGCATTGGCCTTTACTTTACTTACGTGAATAAAGGGGCGACACCAAGTTCTTATGACATGCGCTTCCGGGGGATTAGGACGCATGAGGGGAGCAAAAAAAAAAAAAGAACGTTAAAAAGAAGGTCGTTATTGCAGTACACTACGCGCTACCGCGAGAGCAGTTCAGTCGCTGCTCTAGCCGGAGGAGAGATACAAGGCCCGTGCAAGATTCGAACTTGCGTTTCTGGAATATTGATCTCGGTAGTCAAAATCCAAAGTACTAACCCCTATACTAACGGGCCCTTGCTGTTGACGACACCACAACTAATGTCCTATATAGAGCCTCAATTCTCTTCTGGTAGCGGTTATCAGTTCATCCGAACATTATTCACTCAAAGAGTGCGTCACTCATAATTTAGCAGGACTACAGCTGCATGAGTTGATTGTGTTCATATGGGCAAAACTCGATACTGGCTGTGAAGGTATCAATAAACTCTGCAGTCTCTGTAGCTGACAATCTCATTTACAAAACTGGTCACAGATACACCAGCGTGCATCCAAAGCTCGAGAACTACCATTTCGATTGACGAATTCGGCGTAGCGATGAGTTTTGGGACTGCGATCTATGGCTTCTTAGCACATAGTACGATTTCCACTCTTGCTCAATGCTCTCTAAAGTGGGAGCGCCGGTAGATTGATTTTACGAATTCATCGCCTTCAGGGGATGCGTCAACCTGCAGTCGCACGACCAACCCACTCGAGCTAATTGAAGAATTATTGACATTCAAGTCGTTGCATCTCTATAATAATTGAGATCTGGCTCTCTATAACTCAGTTGATAACTCGAGAGGGCTCAAATAGGCTTCTTCACACCTGATGCATCATTCATGTGGATGAGTTGCGTGGAGTTGCACGTGAACAGTCGCACGTCAGAATCTCCTATAATCCTCAACAAATGCACGAGTAATTATCTCTAATACCCCGCTAGTATAACATGAATGACGCACACAAGAGCCCTAGCCTATATTCTGTATTAATCGGTTATATAGAGTATATTTTCCTGCCACATCCAGCATGAACAGCCCACGTAGATCAATCTCTTCTCTGACTATTCAGCATCAGTATTTTTCTGCATCAAGAACGGACCACATCGAGCCTATTGGCCCGTGAATTTTCTTGCAAAGAAACCCGCCAAATGGCGCCCGTGGCCAACAGCTGGGTGTCGCTGAAGCAGGTACGCATTTACGAAACGCACGAGTGCCTTTTGCTCTTCAGCTATTTTGTTCGCCTTCGTACAAATGATACCTACGCAGTAACCGCAAAAACTTGTCCAGCGCGTGTACCGGGTCTGCCAGCCGAATGGTCCTGTACGAAATAGATACCTCTGGGCTTTCGACCCCCGCCCATGGCCTCCGTAGTCTCTCTAAGAACAAATGCGGTATTGATGCTTTGTAAAAGTACGCCACTCTTGCACAAACACCATGAAGAGCAATAACATAGACCTTTTGCTCTCCCTTGATGTCTCCTTTCACTCCTCCCATATCCTTTGTTCCTCTCTTGGCTTGTTCTCGGCGCCATTGCCTCTGGGCTAATGCGATCAGGATGGCCACAATGTATGGATCTTCAGCAGCTACTGCCGGCTTCAACCTCTGCAACAGCCTGCTTCTCAGCCGAACGATTGGTGCGTTCTCCCTCCCGCATAGGGGTTTGGTTCGCTTTACATGCTTGCTTCGCAAGCAGTGTATCGTTTCCAAGTTGATATAAGCCAGACATCCACTCATTGATGCCGTCGTGAACAAACCCTCCGTCGCAATCCGATCCACAGCCCGTTCGCCATAATATAGACGCAGGGTATTGTAGCCAAAGATGTTGTGGCTGCGGCTACCGCGGACGTCATTGCTATAGTTGCGAGGATAAGTACAGAGCCATGCTGCGTCTTTCTGTCTTGCATATCTGGCTTCAACTTACAGGATTCTGGATAGTTGGTAGTAATATATCAGTATTTTCTCCATGGCGGACTTTTGCCTCATTGCACACCCAGCCTTGAGTAATCGCGCCATATCCAAGGCATCGTCATAACTCATCGGTTTCAATACTTTTGAAGGTACCCTTCGCTCGTCTCGCACATTATCTTGGCTGTCATTATTTATCTGCTTCCATTCAGACATATCTGCTTGATAGAGGCTGTGGCTTTGTGTCTGCTCGAAGTTCTGCCTGAGCGCCTGTCTTGCGAGCCGACGTTTTCGTTGTTGCTTCCTTCGGTTGATAAAATGCACATTTGAAATTTGCAGGTGGGTGCTTGTCCAGGAAATCGCTCGCACGTAAAGCCGCTGCCCGCTGTGCTTTCTCATGGCGGCACATAGCGAGCCTTGCGCAGGCAAGGCACCTAAGTCATATTTCGAGCTGTCTTTGGTCTCTTGGTGAGATATTGTTTCAGTGCCATCCCGGGAATCCTTGTCTCGCATTGAATCGCTAGGGTGAATATCCGCCTTTCGTTTCAATCCCGGGCCTATATGTTGCTCTTGGATATCGCCGAGTGTAAGGTGGCGTAGTGCGATATTTGGCTGCGGTATTGTTGGGGTTGCAACCATGCTGTTCCTCCTTGGTCGCGTCTCGCTGCACTTAATAATGAGCCCACGCGTGTAGCTTGTGTTTACGTAAGCAACTACAACCCCTCCTTGGTGTATGATAGCGGCCCCTGCAGCCCAAGCTCTCTGAAAAGCGCTAACCTCAATATATCTGACTTTCAAGGGCTTTGTGCATCTTGTCACCGTATTATGTCTGCTTTGCCCGTCGGAAAACGTTGTCCAAGACGTGTTCAGTTCCCGTTGGTCTGAGTTCCAGCATCTTGCAGCTCAGGAAGGCAGAATATCTATAGTTCGCTACCTTGTCGCTGACTGAGTTGGATGATTTGACAACCAACCAGCTAATGCGAGCGATCAGCGTGGAAACATTCGTCGGCCTCTTCACGCAATTTACACATGAGGATTAATGCAAAAGGTCGAGGTTGTCATGATACCTGTTGAATTGTATAGGGGCAATACTCTGACAGTAATTAAGGGATAGCCACGCCCGCTTCTTGATCCGAGAATATCGACGAATGACTCTGTTGGCTGCCTTCTTATGGGAACCCCCCAATTGTACCCTCATGGCCAGGTCAACAATTCAGGTCACGAGCTGTGTCGTCCACAGCCCGGGTAGGATAACTACGGTCGTCAATATCGTGAGAAGAGATCTAACAAAAGTGAGCAGACGGGTGGCGTAGACGAGTGGCTCGCCTGCATTGTTCATGCATATTGATGCCTCACATTTTCAAAACGAACTAAGTGCTGAATATTCTAATCCTAAGAGCGCTGTTTAATACTTGATCAAAAAAGGGCGGAACTCTATTATGAACCATACATCATCCATATAATCTGCCGTGGCCATCTCATCACATTGCTGCTTGACTGAAATGTCTATCGATAGCACACTTACTTAGTCTGCTCAGCTCAAAAACGAGTCTATCCATCTTCACTAAATATTCTGCCTCGTGCGATGTGATGCGAGGCATTGGCATACTTCTTATTATTTGCGACGCCTTACTGAGTAATTCCATGTCATGCGTGGCAAGAGCATCACCAGGATTCTGGAGGATGTTGAAAAACAACACCATCAATGCTGAAAGAGGGTAGAATACGAAGAACCTGTTATCCCCGTTGGTCAGTTCCAAAAGCGAATCCAGAAGCCGATTCCATAGTATGGAAGTGTGGGGCCAAGGAGCGGTTGCAACAAAACTGACCAGAATGCTTCTCCAGCAACTCTACTAGCAGCTGCACTTAGAAACATCATGGTTGATCTGCTTGCTTCAACGGATAGGTCGAAGCTAGACTGGACTCCAAAGGATAATGTATGAGTCGAATTACTCTCACGATTCATACAACGTCCACTAGCGGAGTGAATGGTGTTGAGGAGGAAATGATAGTCCAAATGCAGTTCAATGATCAACATGTTCTGCGATATAGAGGCATGTTGTGCGAGCCTGACATCCTTCCTCACTGATAGCGACGGCGAAAACTTGTCTGGTAGAGACGCCCGCCAGCTTTCGAGCTCTTCGTCTAACTCTCGGATTGTTTTCAACAGTTCTGCATCAGACATGCGCAGGGATGCATATGAATAAAGCGACTGTACTGCTTTTGACTTGATCATGCTTAGTCTCAAGTCACCTGGCAGCCGAGGGGTCTGCATCAGACCATTTCTCTTGCTTCTCGATGAGCCACTAAAACGATCCTCAACATAGCCTTCAGGCAGTGTCAGATCACAGAACTGATCCACAATGATCGGTGGCTGGCCGGTTCTGAGAGATATATCTTTGTCCAGAACATAGCAAAGCCAGAAGAGCGTTCGGAGATGGCGGTCTTCATGTTCTTGTATGGTCATGTCACGGTCTCGGGGTACTTTGACGGTCACCGTATGGCCACCAAGTGCAAATACTATCCGGCATGCAAGAGCGTGGTACATGGAAGAGGCTTGCAGACGGCCATATAGGGTGTCACGAAAAAGCTATCGTAAATTTGCAAACATTAGCGCTGTTCACCTCTCCTAACACTCAAGCTATAGCAGACATGGAGCATATAACCTACTAAAAGAAGGACAGTCTGGAGTGTGGTGACGCTTGCATCTTCGAGAATGTCTCCAATAAGAGATTGCGCTTCTTTGGCGCATGACTCATCGTTGACATTGGCTGCTGCTTTGTTAAGAGGGAAATGGAAACACGCCAATGATACAAATGCCAGCACACAAGCCCGGGCAGTCACGTGCTCTAGCGCAGGTTCTGCACCATCCGCAGCATATGCTAACCTGATCGTTTCATCGAAAAGAAGCGCATGGACAAGTGGAAAGATAAGACTGAATTCAGAAGCTGTGAACTCTGAAAGTAGTGACTCGACAATCCATTTCTCGGGAAGGGTCTGAGTTCCAGTGTAGCCCGGTCGGACAGTGGAACATGCCTCATGCTGAGATAAATCGTCGGCGGAATCAAGCTTGTGCGTATTCTGACTGAAAATCTCGCGAAACCTTGGTCTCTGTCCTGATCGTTCATAAATCCATTGCTCGCAGTACGAGGTCAGGTGCGGAATGCCATAACGAGGACATATCCAACCAAATTGCTGTCCCGCGAAATAGATCTGTCCGAGAGGAGCAACTCTTGGGGTTCGCCGAGAAAATCCTGAGACATAGTCTGATCGGCACACAGGACAAGCTACATACACTTGCTGGGCACTTTTTTGCTTGCCGCTCAGTGAATCGCTAGGTGAAGAGTGAGAATTGCATGACGGCGACTTAAGAGGAGAAGTCCCTTGACCAGGACCGAGTGTATGAAGGCTGGCTTGGCCTTGAGAGGGTGGTGATGGATCCTTTCTTGTACTTGAGTTTTCGATTCTAGCTCAGCCAAAGTGGTCAAGATCAAAGCTGACCAGTATCGCAGATCTTTTACTGCAATATTTTTTTTCTTCAGATAAAACAAGACTCACAATCTCTTCTTCCTTCCTCGTACTCGATCATAAGTGCAGGGCAGGTTATGGTGCAAACACCAGTCGCACTGGGAATGAGTGTCTAACACATCACATTGAATCTATCAATGACAAGAGATCAATTATCAGATATACAGTACTGACTGCAGTGTAGAGGGTATGGGGTGGCCTTGATCGCTCATAGGATGAAGAAACAATAGCCACATGGCAAAAACACGGAAATCCTCGTTCTCAGCCGGGAAGCCCACGCATTGTCACCCACCTTACGTTTGTGGCACGAATCGCAGGCAGGTCTTCTAGTCTTTGCCATGGTTAGACATTGACATGACTGTGACTGGATGGAATACAGGGCTCAAGTAGCTAATGTAGCTGAGTCTCCCAGTCCAGGGAACCTTCCAGCACCAAGAAGAGGGCGGTAGCTTTAGCCCAGCACAAATGAAGTGAAACGGTGAGCGTTCAAGTGAAGCGGTTCCGCTTACGGAATACAACGCAGATCATCACGATTTCAAACGCACCGATACCTAAACGCTCATTGGACAGAGGGACAGAGTCCCGCTGACTAAGCGGACGATTACCTCGCATCGGGTCAATATAGGAGCGCGAAATTGGAGGGCCCCCAATCCGCCCGGAGTTCCGTCCCCGATATCAATGTAATGTCCAACGTCAGCCTGTTCCTCGAAGCCTCGTGCTCGGTCGGGCAACAAAGGCGCCTGCCTTATATCGGAAGCCGAACGGAACCACTCCGTACGGCTGGCTAGCTTATTCCGTATCCCCACAAGCCCTGCATGCACGGGGCAGAGTCAGACTCCAACACAATAATTGCAAGCACTCCTCTGTCAATGCTCTGAAAACAACTCCGAGCCACCTGCTGATAAGAAATAAGCGAGACGGGTGCATTCGACGATATGAACGAGTTTCGATCTGACGCATTTACTCACCTGAAAATGACTAAGCGGAAGAAAAGAAGTCATCTCGACTCGTGTTACCCCATGACGTGCTGGGCGTCAATACAAATCAATCTGATCCATAAGAGGCGCTATGAACCTGAAAATCGGTATGTCGGTATATTACACATACCGACAACAAATCGGAGTAGGCGTAGTGTTTTTGCACGTTTAGTCTCGTATCTCCCTTTGGTTTTCTTGATGTCGGAATTTAGATGGAGCAGGTTCATTTCGCATCTGGGTTGTCCGGGCTAGGTCCACCAAAGAGATATAAGTGCTACGGAGGCCTTATTTTTTCCTCTTTGGCACAAAGCACGATCTTTCCCCTCCGTCTTTAAATTTTCCCTTTTCAGTCTTGACACAAGGTCACTTGAGGTTACTCGTCCTTGATAGGGTTCAAACTTGCAGTATGCTGTCCGACGAGACAGAAACTCTGGGTCCAGATGCCCCTTCCGTGGGAGAAAAGGATTCTGAGATTGAAAACGAATGGGGTATGAAAGCCGAAATATCGCAAATACACGAGCGGGATCTTGCATCAGGTTTTCCACCTCGTGAGTTAGGCGTTACCTGGACGAATTTGCGAGTTGAGGCTAGAAGTGCTGAATCTGCCATCCACGAAAATGTTCGGTCCCAATACAACATTCCGAGAGTCATAAAGGAGTCCCGACTTGAAACTCCGCTGAAAGTCATCTTGGATAACTCACATGGGTGTGTCAAGCCCGGTGAGATGCTGCTTGTTCTCGGTCGCCCCGGAGCAGGATGCACGACTCTTCTGAACGTGTTGACCAACAAGAGACGGGGCTACGAAAAAGTATCAGGGGATGTCTTTTACGGCAGCTTGAAACATGACCAAGTCAGTCGGTACAGGGGACAGATCGTCATGAACACCGAGGAAGAATTGTTCTTTCCGACTCTTACCGTCGGACAAACGATGGATTTTGCGACTCGATTGAAACAATCCTTTCACCTTCCTGAGGGTGTCACAGACCCCGAGCAACTCAGAAAAGAGACCAAAGATTTTCTTCTGCGATCCATGGGTATCGAACATACCATTGATACCAAAGTTGGTAACGCATTTGTGCGAGGTGTATCCGGAGGAGAACGCAAGCGCGTTTCAATCATCGAATGTTTAGCATCTCAAGGCAGTGTCTTTTGCTGGGATAACTCCACGAGAGGACTTGATGCCAGCACGTAAGTCACTGTAGCGCATTTTTTTTCTATTCCCTGTCTTGGACTCACCAGCCGGTGCATCGTTGCTGACCCCTGTGATTCCAGTGCCCTCGAGTACGCCAAAGCCATACGAGCAATGACCGACGTTCTGGGACTGACATCCATTGTAACAATTTACCAAGCCGGAAATGGAATTTACAATCTCTTCGATAAAGTGCTCGTTTTGGACGAGGGCAAGCAGATCTATTATGGCCCAACACAACAAGCTCGGCCGTTCATGGAACAACTAGGGTTCATATGCAACGATGGCGCCAACATTGCGGATTTTCTCACAGGAGTAACCGTGCCGACAGAGCGCAAAGTCCGCAAAGACGTGCGACTCAAATTCCCCCGTACGGCGCTTGCTATTCGAGAAATCTATGAACAAACGCGAATATATGATATCATGAAGAAAGAGTACGACTACCCCTCTACTGAAGATGCGAAACAACGGACGGAACTTTTTGAAAAGGGCGTGCAGATGAGCAAGCAAAATGGCGTTCCAAAGACAAGTCCCATGACTGTCAACTTCTTCCAGCAGGTAAAGACCTGCGTTCTTCGTCAGTATCAGATCATTTGGGGCGACAAGGCCACCTTTTTCATTAAACAGATTTCCACCATCGTGCAGGCCCTCATTGCCGGGTCTCTTTTCTACAACGCACCTCCAACTTCAGCAGGTCTTTTCGTCAAGTCTGGTGCTTGCTTCTTCGCTCTGCTCTTCAACAGTCTCATGTCTATGTCCGAGGTTACTGAGTCGTTTTTTGGCCGCCCCGTACTTCTCAAACACAAGTCTTTCGGGTTCTTCCATCCTGCGGCCTTTTGCATCGCCCAAATCGCTGCTGATATTCCGGTCATCCTGTTCCAAGTATCTATTTTCTCCGTCATCATTTATTTCATGGTGAATTTGACCATGGATGCTGGGGTGTTCTTCATTTTCTGGGCGATTGTCATTGCAACCACTTTCGTAAGTGTCACGCCGCGGCATTTTAAATGTATCATAGTAATTGCTAACGGCGTCTTCGCAGTGCATGACAGCAATGTTCAGATGCATTGGAGCTTCATTTCCGAACTTCGATGCTGCCTCCAAGGTATCCGGCTTTCTTATCACAGCCTGCATCATGTATAACGGTTACATGATTCAGAAACCACAGATGCACCCCTGGTTCGTGTGGCTATTCTGGATCGATCCACTGGCGTACGCATTCGATGCGCTACTCTCGAATGAGTTTCATGGGAAAAGAATTCCGTGCGTAGCCACCAACTTGGTCCCCAGCGGCCCTAAATACGCCAATGGCTCTCATCAGGCTTGCGCGGGCGTCGGCGGAGCAGTTCCTGGTCAGTCATTTGTCGACGGCGACAGGTACCTGGCCTCTCTTTCCTACAGTCACGCTCATCTGTGGCGCAACTTCGGCATTGTTTGGGCATGGTGGGCGCTTTATGTGTTCATCACCGTTGTTATGACGTCCCGCTGGCGCTCAACGTCTGAGACGGGTCCCAGTTTGTTCGTGCCAAGAGACACTGCCAAAGCATTCAAAGCCCACCGGGCCAATAAGGAACGCGATATTGAGGGTCAGCGGGATAACGAAGGGGCTCTTATATCGGGCTCTTCATCTGGTACCTTGACCGATGAATCGACCGACGACGAAGCGGATCAATCTGGAACCGAAAGTCCCACAAAACTTGTTCGGAACACATCAGTATTCACCTGGAAGAATCTTTCTTACACTGTGAAAACACCATCAGGCGACCGGCTTCTCCTTGACAATGTCCAAGGCTGGGTCAAACCAGGCAATCTCACCGCACTCATGGGATCATCCGGTGCCGGGAAGACCACACTCCTGGATGTCTTAGCCCAGCGAAAGACCGAAGGCACAATCCACGGGTCCATTCTCGTCGATGGCCGGCCCCTTCCGGTATCGTTCCAACGCTCAGCTGGCTACTGCGAGCAACTTGATGTGCATGAGTCTTACTCCACGGTCCGTGAGGCCCTGGAGTTCTCCGCCCTGCTCAGACAAGGACGCGATGTTCCGCGTCAAGAGAAGCTCGCTTATGTGAACACCATCATAAATCTTCTCGAGCTACATGACTTAGCCGACACACTCATCGGCGAAGTCGGTGCTGGTTTGAGCGTAGAGCAGCGAAAGCGAGTCACTATCGGCGTCGAGCTCGTTGCCAAACCAAGCATTCTTCTTTTCTTGGACGAGCCTACGTCCGGCCTTGACGGCCAATCAGCCTACCACACTGTTCGCTTTCTGCGCAAATTAGCAGCTGTTGGGCAAGCTGTGCTAGTTACCATTCATCAGCCTTCGGCGCAATTATTTGCTCAGTTCGACACCTTGCTGCTTCTGGCAAAGGGGGGCAAGACTGTCTATTTCGGCGAGATTGGGGAGCAGGCCTCTGTGATCAAAGAGTACTTTGGCCGCTACGGCGCTCCTTGTCCCGAGGGTGCGAACCCGGCTGAGCATATGATTGACGTGGTTTCCGGGACGTTGTCGCAGGGCAAGGACTGGAACGATGTGTGGCTTTCGTCACCTGAGTACGAGACGATGACGGCTGAACTAGACCGAATCATAGAGACTGCTGCTGCGGCTCCTCCTGGAACCGTGGACGACGGCCATGAATTCGCCACCCCGTTATGGGAGCAGATCAAGATTGTTACTCAACGAATGAACGTTTCACTATATCGAAACACAAACTATGTGAACAACAAGTTCGCTCTACACGTCTTCTCAGCTCTCTTCAATGGATTTTCTTTCTGGATGATTGGCGACTCCGTTAGTGATCTACAATCGAAGCTCTTTACTATTTTCAACTTTATTTTCGTGGCACCTGGTGTTTTGGCTCAACTGCAGCCGCTCTTCATCCATCGCCGCGACATCTTCGAAGCCCGCGAGAAGAAATCCAAGATGTACTCATGGATCGCTTTCGTCACGGGGCTCATCGTGTCAGAGATACCCTATCTTGTCGTCTGCGGAGTCTTGTACTTTGTCTGTTGGTACTACACCGTGGGCTTCCCTACCAGTTCTGAACGGGCGGGCGCGACCTTCTTCGTCATGCTCATGTACGAGTTTCTGTACACGGGAATCGGCCAATTCATCGCAGCTTATGCGCCGAACGAAGTCTTCGCATCTCTTGCCAACCCCGTGGTTATCGGAACACTCGTCTCATTCTGTGGTGTGCTCGTGCCGTATTCACAGATTGAGCCGTTCTGGCGAGACTGGTTTTATTATCTTGACCCGTTCAACTATCTCATGGGCAGCATGCTGGTGTTTGATATTTGGGGCAGTAAAGTCACTTGCTCTCCCGATGAACTCGCAACCTTTGATCCTCCTAATGGAATTACCTGCGGTGCGTACCTGAAGGACTACCTCGGTGGAGGACCCGGTTCGGTTGCGAATTTGCTCAATCCACAAGCTGTTTCATCTTGCAAGGTATGCTCTTATACCAAGGGTGAGGATTATTTGAGGACTCTCAACCTCAAGGAGTATTACTACGGCTGGCGGGACTCTGCTATCGTGGTTGGCATGGTACTTGGCTCATATGCGATGGTGTATGCATTAATGAAGCTGAGGACAAAAACTTCCAAGAAGGCGGAATGACCTAGATGAACACCATACAGCTACTTTAGTAATTTGTTTGCACTGAATAATGTCTTTTTTTTTTTTTTTTTTTTTCTTAATTTTCAACTCTATTTCCCTCACGAGTAGGAAGTGGAGGTTTAAGTAAATATCATGCTACATAGATGTCAAGGTTTCGTTCTTATAGAAAGACTATAAAGCATATAAACTCGTCTTCAAACTTGCCTGCGTGGCGGCTATTCTCAGTCTCACGTATTATAACTTGATGTCTGTTTCTTAAAAGGAAAGAAGGGGGGCAGGGGTAAAGAATGTTGGCCTGCCGGATGCTAACGCGCGCTGCAGCATGTTGATCTTGTGTGTTGCAGTCATATTACCGAAACATTACTCTGTGCTATACATTCAATCATTCTATGAGGGTTGGGCCTCGTTGTCAGGGTAGCCACGACCGCAGTCTCTCATCGTTGCATTTTGGTTTGTTTGTACAACCGTGCAGCCTCCTCTTGTATCTGTTGGTTCATGAATACCTATTCAATCCATAGTCCATCCTGCTGAAAATACTCCATGATTGAAGCCTCTGCGTTCCGCCAACATTGTACAATACCCTTTCACGGAATGCTCTGCACACCCCCCCATACTAATAGCCGGAGCTGCCCAACATTGTTTATTTCGCCCATACCATCCCACTCGAGATGTCCCCCCACCATGCATTGCTCATATCCTTCCAGTAATATGACCTCGGTAGCCACTGCTTCCTGTTTCCGGCCTTGGGGAGCATTTTCCTACTCTTTTCTACGTACGTCGAGTTGAGGCTCATGAAAGGCACCTCCTTCATATTTTTCTTTTCGTCCTCACTTAACTTGGGCACAATGTAGCTGTGGCCACCTTGTGTGACTTTGTTCAAGATGCGACACACAAGTTGAGCAGTAGCATCGGCTCCGAGGGTCCAGCTCGCATCGACATAGCCTATCGAGTAAAATAGATTCGGGACATTCTCGAACATGCATCCCTTCCATGTGTAGCTGCCAGAGACGTTGTGAGGTTTGCCATCAATAGATGTCTGAATGCCTCCGGCGATACGGATCTTTAACCCTGTTGCCGTTATGATAATGTCCGGGTGCAGCTCCTGCCCAGATTTGAGCTTGATAGAGTTTGGTGTGACTTTGTCGATGATGCCAGTTTCAACGCTTGCCTTGCCAGTGCGTAGGGACTTGAAGAAGTCCCCACCTGGACATATGCACATGCGCTGTTCCCATGGGTTGTACCGAGGGAGAAAATGAGGATCCATCTCGAGACCTTTTGGTAGTTCTCTGGAAGTTCGGAAAAGGATAAACATACGAGCGAGTCGCGGAAACCACTTGCAAAAAGTGGTGAGAAGAAAGGCCGATAGAATCCACTTGTACCGCACAATACGCCTGGCCAATCTACCGGGAAGCAAGAATTGCATGGTATTGTCGAAAAAGTCATTTTCTGGCAGAGCGAGAATGTATGTTGGAGATCTTTGGAGCATGGTGATGTGCGCAGCCTTGTCAGCCATTGATGGGAGCAGAGTGATGGCCGTGGCTCCAGAGCCGATGACGACGACATTCTTGTTCGCATAGTCAAGATCAGTGGGCCAGAATTGAGGATGTACGACAGTGCCTTGGAAATTCTCGATGCCCGGGATTTCAGTCTTTAGGGGCTCGTTGTAATCGTAATATCCACTGCCGAGGAATACGAATCGGGAGCGGAGAGAAACGTTGTCGGAGCCGTTGGCAAGAATGTTCAGTGTCCAGGTCGCCGAAGCCGTGGACCAATCCATCGAGGTGACTTTGTGGTTGAACTTGATGTTCTTGTCGATACCTTGCTCTTCTGCGGACTCCTTGATATACTTCAAGATGGCCGAACCTTCAGCAATGGGCTGTTTCGACTCCCAGTGTCGCCAGGCAAAGCCAAAGGTGTGCAGATCAGAATCTGATCGAATACCTATAAACAAAACTCAGTATGGGTGCCCCCCCCCCTCCTTTTTTTTTTTTTTTTCTTATTAACAATGACAAGCAGCGTACATACCAGGATACTTGAACAGACTCCATGTCCCACCAATCTCGTGGCGCGCGTCAACGATGCAGTAGCTCAGCTCAGGGTTGCGTTCTTGCAACCTGTAAGCAAAATTGATACCAGAAAGGCCGGCACCGATGATGATGACATCGTAGTCGACGTCCTGTCTTCGATGCGCCATGGTTGAAAGGCGACAGATATGCGAATTCGCAGTGATTTTGGTAAGACGCAGATGTTAACCGGTCTAGCAGGAGGTCGGATTCGAATGTTACCTAGTATGAGAGATCTGTTGGCCACCACTACAGACTGACAGTGAGTAAGTGACTGAGGTAGACGAGATGGCAAGAGGCAAGAGAGGGAAAAAAATCGCATAAAACTACATCCAGAATCAACGGCATAGCTGGGAATTTTTAGTCCGCAAATGCGCAATGCGCACCTCGGACATGTTCACTGTGGCTCGCCACCTGTTGCCGCAGGCCTCGGCATGTGCCTCGATGAAGACCATTCGAATTATATGGAGCCTTCCCTTCGGTCTCTTGGGTCGTATTCCGTACTCCGTAACAGACAGTTCGATTGCCAGCATGTGAACTAGAAGAGATGGTGCCACAGCCGCCGCCTTTGGTATAAGGGCCCTGCATCCTCTAGATGCGATTTGCTGGTGGATCCCTTTGGGATGGGGGAAAAGTGGAGAAGGACATTATCAGGTGGCCCAGACAGAGAGTAACGTTAGCGTGCTTGTTAAAGTAAAAAACTTTTACGGACGGTCAGTGGGTTCGCTTCGCCGGACCTCGAAGTGATTCCTTTGTCCGCTCCATCCCCGTCCCCTCCTTGTCCCAACCTGTTCAAGGGCCGGGCTTTGCGCATGTGATATCACGGAAGTCAGCACTGACGGACGACACAGCTGACGACGACGGGTTGATTGTTGATCGTATGAGAACGCCCTGGTACCAATTTTCTTTTGCTCGATAGATTCTCCGTATATGCCGCCATGACGCTGGCCGAGGGGGCGATCTAAGCACGCAAGATCTACCTGCAGTTGAGAAGAGCACTCGTCTTGGAGGAGTTATGCGATGTTTGACGGCTGGGCCAGATCCAATGATGGAAGTATTAACGCGTGTCAGACAAATGCGCTATCACTGTGTAAATAACGAGGCTCGAGCCCTTCAACCCATGGATTAGTTAATGTGTGTGACTGGAGGAGCAATTGAACCCCAGCAACGGATTTTTGAACGCACAGCAGCAACTAGGCCCAAAACGGGAAGAGGTACACCACACCCACCCACTGTACAGTACCTGCCGCAATTTCTCCTTTCTAGGCCTCACGCGCACGCGGTTAGGCACAATAGTAACACAATTACATTCCCCAAGACTACAAGGAACAACTTATTAAGAAAACACGTATCCCAATTAACTGTAAGAAGTAATTCCAAAGTAAAAACATTATATAGAGATACTTTCTGTATTTTGGTAGCGCATTCTGAAAGGAATTATGGTATAAAAATGTGCTTAAGTACCTACCTAACCTAGGTACCTAGCGTGCGCATTAGAGAAAAACTAGGCGTTGAAGTACATCTTCCATTTTAGGCTTAGTCGCTGCTGTACGTTCATGCCGACTGTGACGTTAGTAAGGAATATTATCTAATACGAATTATGTCGCGCTAAGCAAGGCCTTGCATTCCTAAGTCAACGTCAGCCCAAACTCACGTGAAACTAGTTACTTCATCTTTGCCTGAACTGCTATAAGCATGAATTCAAGCGATCAAAATCTGAGAAGCACCAGATCATCAACGCAGAGCTCAAATGTCTGGACTCGTCGCCGAGCCGCGATCAGGCACGGGTATCGGATCAGCTTCAACTGGTCACTGTCCTAGAATGCACTAGGCCGACTGGATAGCATTATCTCCAAGATCTGAAAAAGACCTTTTCTACGGACAGGGTCAACGCACGAAATGCTTCCTCACCGTCAATGTCATGCCTGACCGACACCTGAATCTCGGCGAATCCATCTCCCTGGCGTGCAAACTGCTTCATGCATCACATGCACCTCTCATCGAACTATAGCTGGTCTTCCAGGAACAATCGAATCGGCAAATGACTTTGGGCCCCAGCAGGATGGTGCTATCGAACTTGGCGAAGCTTTTCGATAAATTACTTTTTTCACTGAAACTATAGTTGGAGATGTTGCGGACTGGTTTAAGTCTAGTTTATCCGTCACAGAGGGTGAAGGTCACAATAGTTTGCGGGGACGATTCTCGCGGAAGAATATTCGGATCGTGGAGTCCATCTTGGAAACCTAGACGTCATTTTTTCCGAAATGATTGAAGACACCATGAAAGCGAGCTCCAAGGTATTTCCTCCGCCCATCTGCGTCGGCTTTCCCTTTCTTCTTTAACTGGTAAACCGAGATTTGCGCATCGGACATGGTGATGTCGGATTCGCTACTTCCATATACGAGCTATTTGCACAGTAGAAGTGATCAACGAGAGTTTAATCAAGGACTGGCTGTTCCTTGCTGCTTGCTTCCTGCTCGTTGCCTGACGGGATAATCGAGTAACTCTACTTAGCGCTCTTAGCATGATACATCGTTGTAAAAACCTGTGGAACTGATGAGTGCTGCATTTTTGGTGATGGATGAGTAAAAGAAAGCTGTTACTCTACTGACGTCGACAAAAAATGATCCGCACACATAGTTTTTCCCACGCCCTCCCACACAAATTAGCTATTATATATTAACAAGCACTCGTTATACCACTCTTTTAAATGTTAAAAGCTAGGGATGTTTGAGCACGACACCACGGATATCGACCGACGTCAGAAGAATCCTTGTTTGACCTGACAGATGAAAGAGAGTCTAGGCCGTTCCTTATATACAGCTCAAAGCGGTACCATCTCGACTCCTAGATACACTTGAGACCTTAGTGGATGGCCGCCTACAGTTCACATCGAAGCATGTAATAGGAGAGTTTTGCCACCAACTCAGGAAGCTTGTCACGGCACAGAGATAGTGACCAATCTTATCAAACAGATACAATCAACTAATGACGGGCTGCTATAAAATGTAACCCTAGAAAGCAAAGTGTACCTCTGCTGAAGAGGACTTGATGGCTGAGATGATGACACAAGAAGCTTTTTCTCAAGCGTAGAATATAAAATTGAAGTGTAGTATATCCAGCCGACGACCCATGGCTGGAAACATAGACCAGATGGGGTTACAAATCACATTACCCGTCTGAGACACCGCACTAGTTCTCTACTGCGAGAAACGCAACGATTGCTGTATCGCTCCTATAACACCAAGGCTGAACTTAAGGCAGGCAGCACTTCTTCTTGTATCCGGTCCAGCAGCATGCCCCATCACCACATCCGCTCGTTCTCTTGTCCAAATACCCAGGAGGGCATGATCCAGCACAGAATGGAGACGTGCCAGACCAGAAGCAATTCTCCGCCAGCTCTGCCATTTCCTGCGCCTCTTCTCTAGGTTGGACATCTGCAGTTTACGTTAGAGAGAAACAAGTTGGACTATCGGAAGGGAAGTTCTCACTAGTAACTGCAGCAGCAGCTGTTGAAGCTGGTCATGAGTACCGCCACCCGGTAGAATTCAATTTGCCAAGCCAAGCGTAGACAGCTGTTGTGGTATCAAGATCTGGATATCGGGGTAGGGTTATTCCACTCTTTGCGTGTCATCCAGCCTGCCCCAAAACACAGCTCACAAAAGTTGCAAAACATGCAGCATTGTCTCCTCTCTTCACCCTGTGTTTCATATTCTGCCACCAAAGTTGTAGCCTTAGGAAGCACGTGATGATGTCCTTGGTTAGAGGTGATCTACTAAAGTGAAAGACTACATGTTGAATGTCAAATAGTTATCAAACAAATGCTTAGTTTCAAAGAGTCTAGTTCTCACGCCCATCTAATTCTGACAACTTATTCCTTTCTCAGATGTTTGGGTTTAATTGAACTGTGATACTGGTTATTGTAGCACTGAATACCAGATTGCCGAGGTTTTACTTGTAAGGCTTGATCATCCCTTTAGCAGGCCCAAGGCCTCCAGGAGGTCACGGGCAGGGGCAAGGACGAATGAGCTAGGCTGAGTCGGGATACTCAAGTTAACGAGATCAACAGTATGACAGACTTCCAAGACATCCTCTGACGTACGAAAGGGTACAAGACATATCCAGAGTTGGTGTCATTGAGAGGTAGCTACCATGTAACGGAACAACAGGAGTGGGTTTACGAGATGTCTAAGACTTTACTGCCAAGGGGATGCAATATGTGCCTGGCGTAAGAATGTAACCTCTGTCGGAACTCGCCCCGGTAGTGCTACTCGGCCGACGGACCGAAGCGGCACGGGTAATGTCTCGATCAATTGGTAGTAGATAATATATCGATCCAGTGCATTCTGGCTCAGGGTGAGAATCATACATGTGATCGGCGAGCTATCCAAGGCTGACAAAATTACGTCTTAAACGATTGTAGTCGTTCATATCCACTCATTCGTATCGCTAAAGTACTTGTTGGTTGACTAACTGGTGAAACGCGCTCGACCTAGGGTTGAGTCGGCTAGACTTCGCCTCGAGCTTGAGTAATTGTAATTTCAATGTGAAGCTACTCCAATCAAACCATTTCCCAAATATACATCATTTACTCTTCGCTTAGAGATATTTGTGACTTAGATGCTCCGTATAAACTTTGAGTAGGAGGAAATAAGACCTAATCACCGGCTGTATGCTGATGCTTATTCGATTGACTGCATATGGCGTAGCCTTGCGCCTGGTATCCAGACCTTGAATCAAGCAGCAGCAAAATTGATCAATCATGCCCTATGATTTACTTGACTATTCACTGACTCTCCTGGTCAATGATGGAATAATTCATGCCACGTTGTATTTCGATTCTACACTAGAGTACTGTTGTTTACTTGCTGCGTCGATACCGCTACATCTAGGGATGGGTTACAATCGAAAAAGTTCACGGGCTTGAGACCAACGATCATCTTTTCAGAAGGCATGACAGGCCAGTCTTCAATCCGTGGATTATGGGTGGAACCAAACGTGTGCCAAATGACAATGTCTTGATCTCTCACGCTCGAATCGGCCGCAGCATCGGCCTTGCGCGATTCGATCATGGATGCAAGGCCCTCTCCGCCCGCAGACTGCATCGTATAACGGCCTGCCGGGAACATTTCCTCGTCACTATGCCGTGTAACCCACAACGCGTGCTTTGCGAACTCGGAACGCCTGGCATGGTAGGAATCTTGATGCGCAAGGAGCAGTTGACTATAACTTGGAACAAGCTTGAAGCCAACAGGGGTCTGGGTAATGCCATTAATTCTGTGTTCGTTAATGATTTTAAAGACCCGATTCTTGATAAAGTCGAGATCCAGGCCTTGCTCAGACTCGATGACAGTAGAAGTAGTGGTGTAGCCTACCCCGAATGGGTTATGGACATCTGCGGCGTTGTGCGCAAGAGCGTGAGATTCCTCGACCAGTAGTGAGTTACGGTGCCCGTCGACTGACGGATCAATACGCAGACAGAAGAGATGTTGGTGGTACGGCGCCATCACGCCCGGGGCGACGAGCGTTCCGTACGGAACCGTTGCACCAAGGTGGATTGGCGCAGTCGACAGGATGCCCGTTGCACGCACCTCGTAGTGAATCGATGCATCCTGCCCAAATTGAAAGGCAAAAATGTACTCATAATTCGTGACCGTGATTATGGTTTGTAAAACTAGGATTCGTGAGCGGGTCACGACGGCATTCTGCGTACGAAAGTTGGTGTGCTTCCATAGAATGCCATCATCTTGTTCATGACAGCACACCACGTTGGGCATCTTCAATGGCTCCCCGGAGCTGGTGTTGTGCCAAGCATCAAAGTATTTAATGTGGCCAAGACAATCACATCCCAGACGCAGATTATTGGCGTTGACACCAGCGCCGTCATTGCCCAGGTCAAAGGCACCTTTGCGTGGGAATGGTGCTCTAGGGTCTCCGTACGGGACAAACATCTCGGAAAGAGATAGTCGGTAGAACAGACTTCGACCATCATACCGTATATCGTGCAGCGTCAAGCCTTCGCGATGATTGAAGCCTATGTGGAACGTCCATTTCTCCCAGGACATTCTGTTCCCATGAGATGTAAAGGAGGGCCCTTCAGGTTGGCTAATTTGGTATGGTCTGGTTGTCGATCTTGCCGCTGGTCGCAAACTGGGATGGTACTCACTCGTCAATGGGGAATGCACTTTACGTGAGTCAAACGGCTGCGGCTGCTTGTGTATTGTCTCATTCGCTGCCGAGGGCAGATGATAAACCTTTGTCACCTGCAGCTGCTCAGATATCTCTGCGCAGAGGGACAACGGGTATGCATAGTAATTCGCATCTGGGTGATCAACAAGCCGGAGATAGAACCAACACTAGCAAGGTCACGTTAGACAAAAATAGGTCTGGCGCTTTGTACAGGGACCATAGTGACATACCATCGATATTCGCTGCGTCATATCGTTCATGCCATCGGTGGCATAAGCCCAAGGCTCGACACACACAGTGCTGCCTGCGGGAAGAGAAAGGCGCTTAATCTCCTCCTGCACCCGCTCATCGGCAAGACACGCCTTTTCAACAGCTTTCATATAGTTTGCATCGATGAATGAATGCTTTCCTTTGAGCGGGATCCGCTTAACAATGGAGTTCTTATCAAGGTCGACAATTATCTCTTGAAGGGTGCTTGAAGGGCTGTATTCGTCAACGATAATTTGAACGCGAGCTGTTCTTGCAGGCCGGACATTTTGAATTTCGTTCTCCAGATAGAGAACCATTTCATTCTTAGGCGGCTCCTGCAGTGTGATGAAGCGGAAGTTCAACGTGTTACCGGGAAAATCATCTTGAACAATTTTCGCTGCCTGCTGTTCTGTCAGACATGTTGCCAGCTGTTGAAGGACTCAAGATGCTCCACCACCTGTGCGATTTCCTCTGGGCCAAGAGGGTCAAATGGATGAATTGACGGAGGCATATTGGATGAAACTTGAATTAGAAAGGGCAAGTGTTGTATGTAGTTTTCATTGAGCAATTATGACTTGTTAGATGGATACGGCACATTGTTCTTGGACATAAAGACCACAGTGTGTGTAGAGAGCGCAGAGATGTAAGTTCCATGAGGTATACATACCTAGGTCCTTGATCTGTTTAAACAATTGACGCTAATGTTAATTACCTAGGTAATGGTAGATGCGCAGCATGTGCATGAGAACAGTGTGAACTAGCGACATCAATATTCTACCGTCACTGTGCTGTTAATGAATAGTTAACACTCGCACAAATACGGACGTACACCTGTGAGATTCTGCATGTGGGCCGGGTGCACAAAAATTGGCTGCATTATTTTATTCATCTTGAGCCCCAAGTTCGCCCCAGTCTCAACCCCCGCAATATAGTCTCTAGCACGACGACGATTCAATTTCATGCCCCAGCCTGTTGTGGGCGCAAGCATGACTTACGTCTGACCAGATTTCATTAATGCCATATCAAGTCTATTCAGAAGTCAAAAAGACGTGTATATTCATTTGAGCGCACACGGCATTGATTCTCTTGCTAAAAGATTTTATGAAAGCAGACGAATTATGTCGCCAAGTATTCCTATGGCAGAGGTGCTGCTGCATGATCGGCCTGAAGACGTCTGGCTTGTGGTTCATGGCCATGTCTACGACATAACCAAATTTGCGCCTTCACATCCCGGGGGCGCAGGGAGTAAGTCAAGATGGGACAAGGACCAAAAGCACATGCGCTTGCAATCAATGTGCAAAGTCGATTGACATCTGCTCTAGTAATTTACCAGTACGCTGGCAGAGATGCAACTGCTGTGTACAATTATTTCCACGCCCCATCTTTAATACGTTCATCCTTGGATGCAAATTACCATATGGGTACTCTTGGCTCATCAACGACTACAACGTCAATGAACGAAAACGTGGAGGAAAGCAAATCTAAAGAAGCGAACGCCAGACCGCCGCTGCAAGACATCATCAACATGTATGACTTCGAAGCAGCAGCTAGGGGCACCTTGACAGAAAAAGCATGGGCCTATATCAACGGAGCATCAAATGATAACATCACGAGGGATATAAATGCGAGTACTCTGAGACAGATATGGCTTCGACCATCTGTGATGCGGGACGTGAGCCAAGTGACTGCCCGATCCACACTTTTCGGATGCAAGTTGGACTTGCCTTTGTTTATTTCCCCAACCGGTACAGCACGTCTGGCTGGGGAAGAGGGAGAATTGGCTTTGGCACGAGCTGCGGGGCCATCCGGTATTATTCATTGTATCTCTACATCCGCCTCGTTCCCTCATGCGGAAATTTTAGAAGTCACACCGCAGCATGCCTTCTTCCAGCTTTATGTTGACAAAAAGAGGGAAAATACTGAATATCTCCTTCGTCAAATCACCCGCTCAGGTAAAGTCAAGGCAATATTTGTTACTGTTGACCTTCCCGTAGTTTCAAAGAGGGAAGACGATGAGAGGGTAAAACCGATCGGGGATGTTGAGAAGCAGGTGGCAGCTGTTCAAGACACGAAAGGGGCTGGTCTGGCTCGCAAATCCGGTACCTTCATTGACCCCTCTCTTTCGTGGAATGACCTAGGCTGGTTGCGAACTCACACAAGTCTCCCTATTGTCGTGAAGGGTATCCAGAGGTGGGAAGATGCAGTCACGGCGATGAAGCACGGTTGCCAAGGGATAGTTATCAGCAACCATGGTGGAAGGGCAGCGGACACAGCACAGCCTTCAATAATTACTCTCCTCGAACTACACAGGAACTGTCCCGAAGTCTTTTCTTCTGTGGCTGTACTCATTGACGGTGGTTTTCGAAGGGGGTCCGATGTGGTCAAAGCCGTATGCCTTGGGGCATCAGCAGTCGGGATGGGGAGGCCATTCATGTACGCCGTCAACTATGGAGTAACTGGGGTTGAACACGCCGTGCACGGTAAGATTCTTCATGGATTACATTCGTCCCCTTATGACAGAGAAGCTAATATCTTTGCGTGAAAGTGCTGAGGGACGAGATAGAGACGGCGATGCGTTTGTGCGGCATGACGGACCTTTTTCAAGATGCAAGCGCTGACTTTGTAAATACTTCTGCTGTAGATGCCCTTGTTCCTCCACGTTCACATCCATATGCCAGAAGTACTGCACGACTGCGGTCAAAAATATAATGTTTTGAATTGTGATCGACGAGTTGTTAATTAGCTCTCACACTGACACAGAAGCCTATAGAATTCCGACTGATGGACCTCGATAGAAGCCTCTCGGAATTTATTTACTTATTTCTCTGGCGAGTCCCAAACCGAGATTTCAGGTCCAATGCAAGGCTGTACGAAGGGGATTCGAGGGAGAAAAGGCCCCCTTTTGTGGCATGCTGCCATTTCAGAATGATATAAGCCCAATTCGAGGAGCAGAGACTCATATCGAGTCCAGCCATAATGCGATACCCAGCTAAGATGGTTAAGGTCGTCAGAAGATATGAACTAATTGAGGGCTTGCCTTTTGTACAGAGCTTAATGATTTACTTAATCTAGAACTTTCTTATAGCGAAAAATTATTATTGATAAGAGCTTTGTTTAACTCTTGTACGCTGCTATGGTCTTGTTGGCGTAGGCGCTAGTGTTAAATTCTATCTTGGATTTAGCAGCAGGAGAGCGACGATGTGGGGAAAGCGATGTGGCAGCTGTACCAGGTAGGAAGGTGCATAATTTAGTTACTGCCACTTCAACCGTAACATTGAACACTCGGGACTCGGGAGGCATCGTGGCATGCCAGTACTCAGGCACTCTGGAGTCCCCCGTACGCCCCAAATTGGACCAATTTCAATGGCCTCATGTGGGCCAATGCAGACCTAATCAGCATTCAAGCCCGCTGTTCCCGGGAGTTTGAGTGCTCGCTCATCCATGCAACCCATGCAACCGTTTGCTCGATGTTACGTCGCCCATCGAAGCGCTGGTCACAGTATCCACCTCCCATCTGAGTTCCGTCAATCCGCACTTTGTATCGCTATCGAGTCAAAACCCCGAAGCCACGACGCCGTTAGACCCGGATTCTCGACCGGGGTTGAGTTTCTGAAGGTACTAGTACCCGAGCTAGCAACATCGACGAAGCAGCACTTAAAGCGAACCTGATCTTGAAGAATAGCCACAGACATTGCAGGTTCATTAGTCGATTGCTTCTTCTGCCGCTCTGTCCTGTCGAAAACCATGTCAGAAGAAACAAAACCAGTCATCATTGTTGGTCATGGCCTAGCTGGCTTGGTAGCTGCATTTGAGCTCTCGAAGCGCAAAGTCCCCACCATTATTGTCGACCAGGAAAATGTCCACAACATCGGAGGTCAAGCTTTCTGGTCACTCGGTGGCCTGTTCCTGGTCAATTCAACCGAGCAGAGGCGTGTAGGCATCAAGGACTCCCGTGAGCTCGCCATGCAAGACTGGCTCAACTCTGCCCAGTTTGATCGTGAGAAGGAGGATCACTGGCCCAGGCAATGGGCCAAAGCATTTGTCGATTTTGCCGCGGATGAAATGGAAGATTATGTCAAAGCCCGAGGTTTGGGTTTTTTATTCAACGTTGGGTGGGCTGAGAGGGGTGATGGGAGAGCTGACGGCCACGGCAATTCCGTGCCCAGGTTCCATATCACTTGGGGTACTGGACCCGAGGTAGTACGCATCTTCAAAGAACCCGTCTTGAAGGCTGTCAAGGATGGAATCGTTCAGTTTAAGCATCGCCATGCCGTGGATGAGCTGATTATAGACGAGGACACCGGAAGAGCTATTGGAATCAAAGGACGCATTTTGGAGGAGGATGACTCGGCTCGTGGTATCAAGTCTTCGCGCACCGTCATCGACACATTTGAGCTGCACGGGTCCGCCATCCTAGTGTCGTCTGGTGGCATCGGCGGCAATGTCGAGGCCGTCAGATCGACTTGGCCCATTGATCGTCTTGGGCCCAAGGTGCCGGAGAATTTTGTTGTCGGAGTTCCAGCTCACGTTGACGGAAGAATGATTGGTATCTCGGAGGCTGCGGGGGCGAACGTTATCAACCGAGACCGAATGTGGCACTACACTGAGGGTTTGCACAACTGGAACCCCATCTGGCCAAATCATGGCATTCGCATTTTGCCAGCTCCTTCGTCTCTCTGGCTTGATGCGACAGGCAAGAGATTGCCACCGTATTTGTTTCCCGGGTCGGACACATTGGGTACATTGAGGCACATTTGCCACACAGGGCACGACTATACATGGTTCATTCTCAATCAAGCCATTATCGGAAAAGAGTTTGCTCTTTCTGGGTCAGAACAGAATCCGGACATCACGAACAAGAGTATTTGGCAGCTTCTCGGACGGATGTTTAGCAGCAAAGGCTCTGTCCCTGTACAAAACTTCATGAAACACGGCAAAGACTTCATTATCAAAGACACATTAGAAGAATTGGTGGACGGCATGAACAAGCTGGCTTCAGAGCGCGGCGGCCCGGCATTAGATTTTGCGGCCATTAAGAAAGTTGTCGATACGAGAGACTCTCAATTTGACAATGTGTACTCCAAGGACGCGCAAGCCGTGCTCATCAACAATGGCCGCTCTTACTGGCCTGACAAATTATCCCGAGTCGCGAAGCCGCATCGCATTCTCGACAAGTCCAAGGGTCCGTTGATCGCTGTGCGACTTAACCTTCTCACCCGCAAAACGCTGGGAGGCATCGAGACGAACTTGCAGAGCAATGTGATGCGAGCAGATGGAACACCGTTTCCGGGGCTTTACGCCGCCGGTGAGGTTGCTGGGTTTGGAGGCGGGGGTGTACATGGCTACAATTCTCTCGAGGGCACGTTTCTGGGAGGATGCATATTCTCGGGTCGGGCTGCTGGTCGGGCCATGGCTGACGAAGTTGCTGGTTCTGCGGCACAAGCTCATCTGTAAGCAGAACTTCAAGCCAGGCTTGCCCTACGCCCATGATACCTTTTTGTTATAGTTTCTATGTCCTACGCGTCAAAAAGATTGAAGATCAAGGAGCCTGATTAATTTGGTGAATGAAAGCATAACAAAGTTGATGAGTCAAACGAAAGGAATGTACTTACGATGGCTTCTACGATCCCCCCCCCTACCCTTGTAGAGAGCAAAAATTCCATGGCGGCTCTTCCGCTCAGAGGCAGCCGCGTGTCGTTGGTCATGGAACGTCTTCTCAGTCGATGAATTGTGGGCTTGGTTTAGATCGCAGCATTGTGATGATGACGCACTTCCATGGCGTGTCGTCATAGTTGCACCATCAGCCATAGATCTGGTGGTACCGAATTCGAGACACGGCCCGCGATGACGATGCCACCCTGTGTCACGACCGAGCACCGACTCGGATGTGTAGTGTCATAGCTCGCCAATTGCTCCGGCTGTAAGCTGGTATCCTGACCCTGGGTCGGGGTCGTGAACTTTTAGTAACATTCGGTAATGTTCCACGCTATAATGGATTAGCAGTAACAGTCTAGTACACTAGTGTCAAAGTATCCGCTGCTCCTTTATATTTCCCCTTTACGCATGCTGTATACTTGGGGGTGTTATTAAGCCGGCATTACGTCTTGATTGACTATTTTATCCTGGAACAAGTCTTTCTCGTGTGTCGCCTTGTCCCTGGTTGGTGTTGATTGGCTTGCTGAGCGAATCATTTGTCGCCTTAATCGGACCGAGTTTCAGTCGACATTGCGAGCATGTTTAACAATTGAAGATGAATAGGTATTAGCTATCATGATCTAAGATGCTGCGTTGACGAATGTGGGACTGTAAGGGAGGACTCATCACAGCTCTTTGCTTCCAATCTGACTTGGAGAAAACATGAAGATTGACGTTAAGGAACCGTTCTGCGGGTTGGTCATCAAACTACGTTGATATTCAGAGGATTGCACCGCATTGCCTGTGATTATTGCTGTACGTGTTATAATTACTGTAAATATACATACATATTTAGAGCGGAGCCAGAGCGGGTGTAGATTTAGGCAGAATAGCATATGCTAATCACACAGTATTAATTTCTAAGCAAGAGATCTAGAGTATAGAGCGCGCATATAGCACTATACCAAGATATGTGTATATACTACTAAATATAAAAATGTTTAATTCGCACTAATATACTGTGCATTCTGTATATACCCAGCATATACTAGGTATATACTAAACGCTTCACTGCCTGCTATTCTGGCCAAAAATACACCCTTTTTGCTGAAACCCCGACCCCTGGATGGTCCCTGTATATAACAGATAACAACAGATAACAGATAACTCTTATAGTCTGGTCCGTAATAGTTAATGCACGACCCTTTTCACTCCCTCCACCGTGGCCCACCGGCTCTCCTCCCTCCTCAGCAATTTAATCTTACATCGGAAGATACCGAAACCCCATAATGGAGCTGAGTGCACTCTTGGAAATAAGCACTTCATTTCCAAGTTCATGTCTGATGGTTTCCTTAGTCGAATGAATATATCGTTGGAATTCAGCTTTAAGATGCATCAGTGGCAAGGCCAGTCTGCTTTCGCTTCGCGGAAGGGCATGCTTGAGTTTTGAGGGTCGGGCCGTCGGGGTCTGCTGTCCCGCTCGGCAACTCAAATCGTTAGGTGGGTAATTCAATCAGACGGCCCGAAATAGAGGGCAGAAAATTTGCAAAAACTCTGCTGCCAAGGAATCAAGAAATCGTGGGTTAATAATAAGACATGCTGGCCTTTATCTCGATAGGCGAAACACCCTTGCTGGCTCTGCCACTTTGGCACCAAGGAGATATGCTGAGCGTTATGCTGTATCCCAGATGCTGATTCAAGTCTAGCGGCCATGGCCATTTCATCGTCAATTTGTTACCACTGTACGGAGTATGACTGGAATCAATTGCAATGGTCCTATCCGGCATGCCGTCATAGTTGTGGGTCCATCAGCAAAAGCAGCATGTGCTTGACTCGGGCACGGGACCTTGAGCGACCTTTGCTCGGCGGAGGGATTGCAAGATACCTGGGTAACTAGCGAAATTCCAGCTGGAACCGGCTGCAGCCAGCTGGTCGCCAAGGACATGAGAGGCTCCATCCTTGCGTCACCTCGACGCAAGCGTGACTGGTAACAAATGATTAACCGAACGGATTCTATATAGATACTGAAATGCCACTCTCGCCCCGTGCATTGTCAAAGAGCGTCTCGCCTCGCTGCACGCACGGCATTAGCATCTGAATCTACGCTTTTCTCATCCAGCGCCCAAATCACCAATCCATTCACGTACGCACGCCTCACAGTTCTGCTGCAAGAACTCGCCCGCCAAAACGTTGCTGCAAAAATGCGCTTCCCAACCACGATACTAGGCCTTGGGAGTCTCGTCCTGGCATCACCCATCACGTTCCGCGACGAACCTTGGCCAGACACCCCGCCAACTTCGTCCTCTCAGGGTTTTAATCTCGTCGTCAACGTGACCGATCTCCGCCGCGACTTCTCGCCTTCGATACATGGCGCATTCGTCAACAGCATCCACACCGGCGCCGCCGAATCTTTGCTTGGCGTGGGGACCAAGGACGCCCAACCCCGTACTTTCTACATTAATGGCACCGAGCTTGATTTTTACGCGGCCCGCTCCACTGTCATCTCAGATACCGGCACCCCGCCATCCCCTTGGGGTATAACTCTGGCCAAAGATGATGGCTCGAGCACAGCACGTACTGCTCGTCTGGACGCCGGCCCCGGCGATACGGAAGTCAGCTTGACACGACATATGGCGCCGTACATCTTCATGTACCCCATCTTTCTGTACCCGGAGACATATGCTATTTGCAATGAGAGCATTCCTTATTATCAAGGCAAGAATTTCCTCATTGTGAAGCAGTTTCAGTTGGGATCGAGCAAAGCTGAGGATGCCATTCCGAAGAACTGTGTACCGGTTCGCCTGCTTGCTCAATGCGCGAAACTGAATGATTTGCCGAAAAACTCTTACTCGAGCCACCAATTTGCGTACGAGACTTATTGCTACGACAATGTTGCCAGCATTGACTGGACCAAGTACAGTCCTTACTGAATTGCAATGCTTGACGAGGAGACACTGTAGCTGGCTACCAGTATCTGGGGACTTTGGGTCTTGCTCAAGAAACATGAGCAAGAAATTATAGAGAGCTATGATGCAACATCCGACGTGGATATGTCGGCCATGAGCTTATCAACCACGTTGGTTTCTGTTGCTGTCACAGACGTATCACTGCGAATGGTCTCTGTTCAAGTTGTTATTCTGTAACATGATGCATAATGTTGCTGTTTCAAACGTGGCATATCAAGCCCAGAACTTTTGTAATATATGCTAAGCGATAAGAGAATAATGAGATAAATAGTCAACAGTTTAAACCTCACAGCTAATCAAACTCTAGAACAGCTACTAAATGTAGTCATGTATCGAATAAAGACCACTGTTGTGGATCCTTCGACACTGACGCTTCTTTGGTGAAGATGGCGCCATCGGTCACACTTGCCTAATAAACACCAAAGAACGCAGCTTCCCTTGGGCGATACGAGCCAATAAGATGCTCTCCCTCCAATGCCGACAATGCAGTCGATTGATATGCGAGGGCGAAATCTTCGTATTGACGCAGGGTATATGGTGGGATTCGGTAAATGCCTCTATTGGAAATGCGGAAAGGGCTCTCAAGAAACGCGTCTTTTTAATTTCTCAAACGTGTACATCTGCGCTTTCTCAAGCAGGAGCCTTGAGAGCCAATGCTTGTGAGAAGTGTGTCGAGATTATGACCGAAGTGCCTGCTACGCAAACTGTGCTGCTCCTCCATGGGCCCAAGCAAACGTACGCCGTTACACACGATTACTCTGTGCCGCAATTACATGACGATAATGAGGTCTTGGTCTGCAATCGGGCAATTGGTTTCAACCCATTTGACAGGAAGGCTCCGTATGTTCCAACGCTTATTCTCCCTTGTCCGTTGATATCGTGCTCATTGCCCCCGGCCCCAAGGGATTTCGACTTTGGCTTGCCTCAATTTCCCTACATTGCAGGAAGAGAGTTATCTGGTACAGTGGCAAAGGTTTCCTCCGCGGAAAGGAAGTGGGAGGTCGGTGACAGAGTAAGCGGGACGCTTCAGTATATGATGGCAGTGAAACTTGGCTGACGGGAAATGCATAAAGGCGACTGTCATCTCTACAGACTACCGCGACCTGCGCAAGGCGGCTTATCAGCAATACGTCGTCGCTCAGAGCCATACGGTTGTTCGTCTGCCGGAGCACATCTCATTCGAGGCTGGGTCAGCGTTCGGAGTCGCTTTCGTGGCTGCCTCACTGGCTCTTGGTGTCTCACTCGGCGTTGACTTTTCCAACATCCTCGATGGACCCGATTTGTATCAACTTGTTCGCGGCGTAGGGGCGAAGCATCTTCCCAAAGATGTCCGAGCAGAGTGTTTGGATGGCATCAGGCCTGATGAACGTCCAAGGCAAGATGACTGGCTAGTGATATGGGGTGGTAAGTCAGCAACATGCTCCCACTCGTTGACTCGTCGACTTGCTTACAGGATGCAGGATCTGCTACATCTGCAAATCTCACGACGCAAATTGCCAAGCTTGCTGGTCTCAGAGTGGCCCTAGTAGCGGACTGTGCCAAACACGGACTCCGGCTGTCAAACCATGATATTATCCGCCCAGATCTAATGGTAGACAGCTATGATCCAGAGCGCGCGGTGGAGGTCCTACGAGCAAATACCCAGGGACGGCCCCGATTTGGCCTGGATACCCGGGGATGTGAATCCGCCGCGTTTCTCCTGCAGGCACTGGGGATCGAGAAGGATTCAAAAGGCGATGGTTCAAGAACGCTCATGTCTCCACCAGCATCGCTAAGCCGTGTCCATCCCGGGCGACGTCATCTTGTCGGACTGACTGGTTTGCCTAAGGGATTCGAAGGAGAGAACGTTCTTCTTCACACGGTCCCAGTCAAGCTATTCCATGAAGTTAGATTGATCGGTGAGTCACTGGTCCGTTGGGCAGAGAGGCTCCTGGAAGAGAAACTACTCTTCCCACCGGACATTGTGGATATTCAATATGGGCTGGGCAATGTGAATGTAGCATTGGACCGAATGCGCAATGGTGAAATTAGTGGAGGCAGACTGGTGATAAAAGTATAAGTCGAAGAGATTGTTGGAAAGGTTATGTTGCGCCGATGAATATTACTACAAAGGATATCATTATCTGCTTGTTACTGTGTGCTCAGAAACCTGTCTGCTCCGCGTAACTGATACGAACGTGCATCTGCCATGCCTGGCCTTGACTATGACAACGTTGAATGTCCATGCCTTATATAATCCTTTTTTTTTTTCCACGACGTCTTGGTTTAATAGACCTGTGGCTGACTTGATAATGCTTCATTGTAATTCTTTACGAAGATTCCGAGTAACATACCATTTAAAACGGAACAATCGTGTATATGCAGTCATGGTCAACCAAGAAGACGAAGAAGCTCGTCGCCTGACCGCCGTCTTGTAATGCTGTGGAGGGCTACAACCCAATTCCGGTACGACTACTGCAGGCTGTGGCGTTGCACGCGGCACGATAGACTAGGAATAGGAATTCATTCCCTCGTGTCGGTGGAACAATGCTTTGCTTACACAGTACACAGCTGGCGCAGAAAGCATTCGAGGCGAGCAACGATGCAACGACCCGACGCAGACTCGACATCTGCGCCATCGCGCTATGCTACTTTACCGGGGACAACTATCGGATTGCGGCGGTGTAGGAGCACCTAGGATATCTTGGATTTCATCAGCTCGTCCGTCTCGGTACATTTGCTGCCTCAGGGATTTTGGAGCGCAGCTTTTTGAGCCAGACATGATTCGGCTTCTTTCGCATGCGACCGGTGAGGCACTGACTGTTGGGCTTCATTTCCAGATACCTAGGTGTGGGGATCCAGCTTGCATATTTCGTGGAACATTGAGAATTGCGAATGTAAAATTGTCCTTTGTGTCCTTTCGCTTCTGGTTACAATGGCAGGCATCTCAACCTGGTGCATGTGCGCGAGGCTTCGATGTAGCCTGTTCAAGGCCAATGGCTGTTTCTTGATCGTGAATCTGATTTGTATACATGTCCGCGGATGAACAGTCAACTATTGTGCTCCTTGGAATTGTTGGTCATGACTCTTGTCCGTTTCGCCGACTCCTGCTACCTTCCAATTAGGTCGCACATCACACGACGCCAAGCTCACAACATTGTGGCATCGCAGGCGAGGCGCGAGTGGTGACACAGACACGATTGTTTATGAAAACCTTGTCCAGAGCGGGAAACCTTGGCATGAGGTGTAAACTAACGCCTCAGTCGCATGAGGGAAGTTAAGGCGGTGAGGGGTGCCTGATGTTATGCATCAACGGGTGACAACGTGCAAGGAGAAATGACACCGCGCTTGGCTACAACATAGGAACTGTCTCCGAAACCGGCATTGTGCCGCAGGAGGATATGACAGAGTCGACCTGGAACTATTACGACAGATGCAACGCGGACACGTCTTTGGAAGCCTCTTCGATTTGTTTCGCTCCCTGCATTAATTAGATGGTGGGCTGACGTGGTCCGTGGTGTATTAGCCTCTACTTGCAAATCTCCATTGCAAATTGTAATTATACAAGGATTAGTTATAATCGTGTGTATGGACTGATACGCAAAGATTGTAATTGTGAATGATGCTCTGTATGATGGATTCTCACGGTCACAATTAATTGTACGTATAATTATGACAGCAATTTTAACACTGCTGATGTGGCAATCGCGTTGGCCAAATCGATTGGCAAACATTGACTAATATAACACTGTAGTTGACGCCAGGTGCTTGTTAGTTACAATCGAGCATCACAAAGAAAAAGATTCCATCTTCTGGGCGCACTGAGTACTATGCGCCAATTCGAATCCTGAGTGTACGAGACGGTAGGCCCAAGGATGAGACGCCTCAATCAGGATTAACTCGCCTGAATTATATATAGCCAATGATAACGAGCTAAGATCTGTTTCCTTTCAGCCATGATCGGCAGTTTCAGATCGTCAGCTAAGCCTAATCAGGCTGTCTCATCATCGTGCCTGCCGTCTCACACTCCGTCCGCTCATCTTGATCACAAGACAAACCAAATGATATTCTATCAAAGAGGACAATTTTTTACGTGTCTTGTGAGAGCTCAAGTCCATTACTGTCACCAGGAACCATCTTGATCCGCGCATAGGTACCTGTTTAGGTACGTACCTACGTTGGACAGCATACCCCGAGTAGAATCCGACGTGACCTCCTCTTCCACGTCTGTTACCTCCGCGCCTGCTATGTCCACGTCAAATTATCCGGGGAGAAGAAGCAACTGCAACAATGCTCACACCTCGTTGCATACTATCCCGGAAATGGCAAAACAAAATCTCCCTGGCTTCGAACCCGCAGTCACATTAGTCATATCACCCGCTTTTCCAGCGACCTAACCAAGCCGTTAACATGCGTTTGTTTTGATCACGCCTCAGATGTCTCACCAGATCGATGCAAGGCTCGTAACGCGTCGGCACGAACGCCCTCTGCCAGGGCGAGGGGATCCAGCATCATGGAAAGCATTCGCTGCTGTGGCATCGACCTCTGGGCTGGTCGACGTTGTACCCGACGGACGTTTTGGCTGCTTCGGCCATTCTTACCAGTCGAATATTCATCTTATGAGGTTACTGTGATTCCAGCCTGGGAAGGTGTGAGCGGCTTGGAACTGCCTTGTCGCCGAATGTGCTTGACTTGTTCCTATCTCGCATGTTTTTTCCTCTCTCTCTTCTATGCTCACGGCTAGCCGTGTTATGCGCCGTGTCAAGCTACTCGACGACTCTGCACCGGCGCCATACTCCAGGTCTCCCTTCTCATATACATACGGATAGATAGTAGATACTCAATCATCGTCGCCATGCAGATATTACAGCGTGTCCTTTTGGTCAGCATGTCCCTGCTTCATGTCTTGGGGCTAACCGAAGCTCAATCAAACGGAGGCGAACCGGTGCCATACAAAGTACAGAAGCCACCGCTGGATACTGATTGGACTTATAGAATTGGGACAAACCCATGGCCAGAGCATCCCCGACCTCAGCTTCGCCGAGAGGTTTGGCAAAACCTTAATGGTATTTGGACTTACGAGGGAGCCGGACAGGTAAACAACCCGTCTGCCCCTCCCCCAGTCGAAGCTTTGTCGCGGGAGATCATGATACCGTCTTGCATTGAGAGCGGTCTCTCTGGCATCCAGGAGCTTAATTCCACGACTATGTGGTTTTTGCGCACCTTCAGGGTGCCAGATAAGTGGAAACATCAAAATGTGCTCCTGAATTTCGAGGCTGTTGATTACGAAGCCACTGTATTCTTGAATAACGTCAAAGTCGGGCAAAACATTGGAGGATATTTCCGATTTACCATCGATATCACGAGCAATGTGAAATGGGATGAAGATAATAGACTGTGAGCATTTCCTAGCCAGCCTTGAAGACCCTTCGATATCGCCCCGTTTCATCGACGGAAGGACAAGACCCAACTGACTGGAGTATTTAAAGCTGCGTTTTCGTATACGACCCAACAGACGGAGAAGTCATCCCTGTCGGAAAACAAACACGAAATCCTAATCATATCTTTTATCGCTCATGCTCAGGCATCTGGCAAACGGTGTGGTTAGAGAGTGCTCCGCCAAACCACATCACTCAACTCGACGTGTCTGCGGGAATGGATGGCACTGGTAAGCAACGACGATACGTCAGATTTTACAACTGCTAATAACTCCGTATCGTCTCAGTTTCTGTCCTAGCTCATTCCACTGCGAGAAAAGGCACCAAGGTCAAGATTGAAGTCATTGATCCCAAGGGAAATGTGGTTGCGGAGAAAACCGGCACTTCCGACCAAGAGTTCAAGTTCACTGTCGGGTCACCCCAGCTCTGGTCACCGGCAACACCGACATTATATAATCTCACCATATCGATGGAGGGTGACGAAATACATAGCTACACGGGCTTCCGTACGATGTCTCGTGGCATAGTCGATGGAATTCAGCGACCGCTCCTGAACGGCAAATTTATATTCTTGTTTGGAACGTTGGATCAAGGGTACTGGCCGGATGGCTTGTATACTCCTCCCAATCGCGAGGCAATGATATACGACTTGAAAATGCTCAAAGGCCTTGGTTTTAACATGGTTCGCAAACATGTCAGTCATTCTCCAGAACATGGATTCAACACACGCTTACAAGCCCAATCTAGATCAAAGTCGAGCCTGATTTGTTCTACCAAGCCTGCGACGAGCTTGGTTTGCTCGTGGTTCAGGACATGCCTAGTCTTCCGCCGGATGTCACGCGGCCACCTGATGCTGCCCAGCAGGCCGAGTTTGAACGGCAGCTGGAGGTTTTGATCAATGAGCACAAGAGCTACACGTCTATTGGTATTTGGGTCCGTCATTCATTCTGTGCATCTGTATAACAGTTCAAGATGAAGCTAATAGTGCCTTGGAAGGTCATCTACAACGAGGGATGGGGACAGCTACGTGGACCACCCTACCCCGAGGAGAAACTTACCCAGTTTATTCGTCAAGTCGATCCTACAAGGCTTATTGATTCAGTTACTGGTTGGAATGACCATGGATCTGGCGACTTCTCTGTATGCAATGATTCCACAGGAGCCATATGCTTTTTTTGCCGCAGAACTGATACATAACTGCAGGATAACCATCACTATGCTAACCCGCAATGTGGGACACCTTTCTATTCTATTCTCTCGTCACCATACGATCCGAAGAGGATTGGATTTCAAGGAGAGTTTGGTGGGATTGGTTACCTAGTTGGACTTGAGCAGTACGTCATTTTGCCGTCTCCACGTAAACATCATCTGCAGAATTCCTCTAACCTATCTTTTAGCTTGTGGAATGTTCAACAGGCTATTGACCAAATGAACCAAACATATGAAACCAGCGCCGATTTGGAGATTTATAATTATCGTGCTGCAGTTATCTTTCGGGAATTTACCGAACAAGTTGAGCGCTATGCTTGTAGCGGAGGTGTCTGGACCCAAACCACCGATGTCGAGGGGGAAGTAAACGGACTGTACACTTACGACCGTCGCATTTTACGTCCAAATGTTGATCAATGGAGGAACCATATCGATGGTTTATACAAGGCAGCTCAGAGGCGAGGTGGAGTTCCGGCTATCGGCCCAGCCCGTCTATTCTAGCGCTTTCCTGTGACAGCAATCGCCATTCTTATCATCATCGTTACTCTATATTATTGAATTGACATTTTACAATGAAAAGAATATCATACACTACAGTGCGCAATACTCACCTTGCGCCTCCTTGCGTAGGCCATACACCGAACGTGTCCAATGTACACCTCCAAAGGTGTATTACTTCATTGCGTAAGTTATAATCAGACCTCACGGAACTATTTTCCTTCTTGAAAATGGCCTGCACTATTCAGGAGAGTTGACACAGAATAGTATGTAAGCTTTTCTTGGTAGTTTCTTGTTCGCAATCATATTACCTTCATACTCCTTCGCCCATCCAACAGCCAAGAGGTCTCAACCATCAGTCGCTAGGCTAACCACGGCATTGCTCCAATTTCTATACTGGGAACCAAGATTCCCTATGCCCCATACAATTCCTTTTGTGTCCGGCTATGCTTGAGCTTCACAGGTCCTGCCTTGTTGGCACGCTGCAGACGTTCCCTCCTTGATGCAAGAACTCGACATCATGGCGCTGATTCACACCACATAACGAGGTTAGAATATTATGCATCGATTTTCTTTCGACCTTAGGATCAATTTCGTGTAGGCAGGGAATAAACTTAGATTAGATTCATGGAGTTAGGTCGAGAATGAAGTGCAGGTGTGCGGATGCGGCCTGTGCTTACCGATGAGCGTTAACTATGGGGCTTGACGTATTGCGGCTTGTGCCGAGCACCGAGTATCTGATCACGCAGGCCCATTTTATTAGGTAGACGCTTCTCAATTTTGTTGATGCACGCCTCCTTTCCCCTTTTTTGTATTACATTCATTCTACTTACATACAAACGCTGAAAATTGAAGCGCCTAGACACTGGCATTGTTGTTCCATGACTCTTTTTCTTAATTTCTAGGACTAATATTGTTATTAGTTACTACAAATCTCTGTAATTGTATTATCTTAAATGGTAACGTTGCAAGAATAACAGTTGGTTACAGTCGCTGTTATATTGATTGTAATATAGAAAATTATGTATAAAAGTGACTAACAAGAACTTGTACGACTTTAACAACCAATTCCTCGAGATCTTTCCCCTGACAATTCACAGACTGTGTAGAAGGCCTAATAGAAAGAAGAGACATCCTCTAGTAATATACAGCTCTTAACACTAGGATTTAACTGTTGGTAATACTAGTCCCTCTATGTAAATCTCCGGGGCGAGGGGGGGGGGGGGTGCTGACAAAACCCTGACTAGTCTGAAACGCTGGTAGGGCCATCCATCCGCCCGCCCGAATAGCAAGCACCATGTACTCCGTACTTATTAATACCTACCTACCTACCTAGGTACCTACCTACCAGTCACGGGTTACTTGCTGGGCATAAAAAAGATCTTCGGTCCACGCGGAAGGGGAATACGACTATCGCTTTTACCATGACATATTCAAGCTTTATCTCTCACAGAAAGCCAAAATGCTGCATCTCGTAGTATTCACGACTCTCATCTCTTGCGTCGCAGCCTCCGCATACAAAGGTGGTGACACTTCTGGCTGCGGAAAGCCTCCCGGCCTCGACCTCATGGGGTACCGGAAGGTGAAATCGGGAGGCGTTGATCGCACGTATCGCGTGCATTTGCCCATGACTTACTCGAACACTCACCAGTATCCTACCATCCTTGGCTTCCACAGCTACCCTGGTATCGGGCAGTTCCTCGAAGTCGACACCAAGCTGGACGAGCCGCGCTTCACGGCCGACAAAATCATGGTGTACCCTGATGGCATAGGCGGCGCCTGGGCGGGTGCCAACTACTCCAAGACCAGCGTCGAGCAAGACCTCCAGTTTGTGTGGGATCTGCTCGTCGACCTGCGGAAGAACTTCTGCATCGACAGTGCGCGGATCTACGCTACTGGGATCTCGAATGGCGGTGGTTTCGTGGACACTATTGCCTGCAATGCCACTGTTGGCGGCGAGTTCGCGGCTTTTGCTCCTGCGTCTGGGTCGTTCTATACCGATAATGATGAGAATTACAAGGAGTGCAAGCCTGCTCGGGTACCTACGCCCATCTTGGAATTCCATGGCGGAGCCGATACGTCTGTAAAGTACAATGGCGGAGAGGGAGAAGGTGGTTTCGAACCTGCCATTCCGAAATGGTACGTTATAATGTCATGATGACCTTCATCAACGCTGCTATGAGTTCCATCTAGACTATCTGACGCATCTACCATGACGTAAATCAGGCTCGATCGATGGGCACAGCGAAACCAGTGCGACAAGTGCCCCAAGCAAGAAGACCTCTTCAACGGCGAAGTCCACCACTTCAGCTGGACATGCAAGGGACGGGAGGGCGTGCTGCAGCACTACAAGAGCGACAAGCAAAGTAATGACGAACCAACTCCCGTTCCACCAACTCCCGTTCTACCAACTCCCGTTCCACCAACTCCCGTTCCACCAGACCCCTTTTCCCCTTTCCTGTTCTATCCTCCCGTCATCTCTTCGCTAACAAAGATGGTTGCGCCGCAGAGCATGACTGGCCATCCACGGAAATCAATTTCTCGCAGCTCGCCGCCGGCGACGTACCCGGCCATATCGAAGCCAGCGCCCTCATCCAGGACTTCTTCATGGCATATACGCGTCCTGAGCCTTGAAATGAAAGCGTAGCGGAAGCTGCGGCGGCAGCTGCGGCGGCGTCGGATGTGGTCCCGTATACGGCCAGCCAGAGCCAATCACAGACACGCAATGCCACGGCTACCAAATATGGCGACACGTTTCCACACATGTTTGTTTGGCAGTTACGGAGTACAGATAGATTCAATGACCAAGAGTTTCCTTCAATATTATAAAAAAAAGTGAAAATGTAGGAATTTGTCTTCTCATCATGATGCATGGTAAAAGGCTAGAAAGTCGCAGATGTGTAGAAGCCCAGCCTTTTTAATTGCCGTGATCTATTCGGGCGCCGGACGGTGCTACAATGCGCCAAAAAGGGCTACATGGAATAGTGAAACAGAGGAGTACGTAAACGCGCAGCATCGGATTTTAGAACACGCAGTAGTTAGCAAGTATTGTTGGCGGGGATTGTACTAGTAAAAGTACTTTACTGTCTCTACAATTTAAGTTAGAGCACCCACCATTCTTCCACTCTAGGCCTAGTTGCTGCGTGTTTATTCCGTACGCACTCGTGGCTTACAACCGCTATTTGACCAGGGTAGCGGTTGCTTCTAGCTCTCATAGGGAAACAAAGTTTAGCAGACCCGTTTGTTTTCATTTAGATTTTAGCCGAATTGGACCCATCGTCCCCGGATTGACCGCTCGCATGCCACTAGCCCTCAGCATGTAGGCACCTCTGTCTGCACAAACTTCATTCTCTCTTCTTCATCTCCCTTTCGCTATGCGTCGCCCTCTTTTTGGCCTATCGTCTTTGGGGCCAAAAATCGCGCAGGTTGCACCGGCAGATGTTGTTCGCGCCTGGTGTCGGAGGACAGATGTATGACTCAAGTTTCCTAGACTTCACGATCCCCGGAACCTTCCCAGCCACTTATTACGTACAGTGCTATTCGAATCGCGATGAATGCATCTGCTAGATAGCCCAGCGCTTCTAGCTCTCACATACTCCGTACTGGGGCATCAATGGAAACGATCTTCACAACCTTACCACTCTCGTCATGGCACATAGAAGTTGGTACCACTTGTTCGATCGCATGCGAGCTGAGTACACTTTCATAGCGATGTGTGAATTTCTCCAACCAGGCAAGACGCCTGCAGTATTGTTTGGCTTGCTTTGGCGATGCCGGGAAGTCAATAGGCTGCGCAGTATAGCGGACAGCTCATGTCTACTTGGTACCGTGCCAGCAAGGATGTTTCCAGAAAAAAATGCACGACCTCTCGGTCCACCGAGATGTTACTCTCAACGATGCCCTGCATTAACTATCACATGTTCTAACAGGATACCTAGCAACTTTCATGAGCCATTTGTAGTAGTCAGTTGTGCTCGAGGAAAGGGGGATGAGAGATTAAGGCTGTTGTACTCGCAGCTATTAATACCAGGCTTATCCCCTCCTGCTCTGCCACTCTTTCTTCAATACTGTACCTAAGAATCCAGCACTTTACAAAATGCGTCTTATCAACTTTCTTTTCTTCGCCACTACAGCTTTCTGTTCCCCGCTATCAGATGACGTTAGGGACATCGAACTATCTGCGAACGTGGCCTCAGAATTGGAGGTACTTGAAAACCGCAATGAAATTAGGGCCCCCAAGCCCCTGACCTGCCCCCCTATTGTTAAGGTTAAATCAAGTTCAATCGATTCGAAAACCGATGGAAGGGTTAAAATTAAAATCGGTAGTGAAGGAAATTACGCTATGGGGGGTCTGGCAGATGTCAAGGTTATCCCCAACCAGAAACAACAACTACTACTTGACATCTTCAGCTATTCTTCCATTCCAGTAACGCTCTATTTTGTTAACTACAAGACTACTGGCCGGGTGATTTCTCTCCGACAGGCTGTGAAACTGATTGTCGGGCCTATGGGCATGACGCATACTTGTGTAGATGTGGTTTATCATGACGGCGACACGTATATAGCGCTGCCAGCGTGAAGGGAAAAGGCGATGTGGGAGGGGGGGGGAAGCTCACTGTCAAGACTTGTGGGATCACGCGGGACGGAGTGAAGATGGAAGGACTACGAAGTCGCTGATGGAATATTGAAGGATGGATGATAGCTAGGTGCTAGCTAGGTGCTAGCTAGGTGGTTGAGTGCTTCAGTCTCTACCTTCTGTTAGTTATATGCCACTTTCCTCCTTGGCTAAAAAAGACCAATTTATATTCTCATGATTAGCTGTATACTTGATGAGCTAAGCCTAGTAAGGGTACTTATCCCTATACCAAATTGGCTCTTAACTGTAAATGGAGGCCGTAAATGGGAGTGGTTTTTTTGTCGTCGCACTGGCTCGTATCGTCGTGAATATCCTATTAGTCCAGGCGATAGGGTTCCCGGGGGTGCATCTAGGCCATCCCTTGAGCACTCAATGTGGGTAGATGGGATTCAATGTGTGGAAAACCACAAACTGGTAGGTGAGCGCCGCTCAGCTTCGCTGAATCTTGAAACCCTGTTGTGGACCATCCGCTTGCAAGCCACGGCGGGTTCATCATGAGACATTGCGAGTCTCCGCTCGCTCCTGAGGGCGGTCGATGAATGGCGAGGTAGATGAGTGGAATCATCTCCATTGGCACGGATGACTGTGTAGGTATAGGCATCATTTGCAAGACCAGATTCGGGTCGCGAAACATTCATGAGAAGACGCGCCGTACAAGGCCGGCCCTCTCGACACTCGGCACGTTTTGACACTAGTTGACGTTTGAGGGCAAAACAGTTACGGTACGGAAACTTTTAGAGATGGATCCACATTATCTCCGATGTGGGTGGGTGCATTCAGCCGCGGTGCGTCGCCATAGATGGCCATATTACCGCCCCCTGGCTCAGAATAACTTAAAATCTAGATATGCGCGGAAGCGGAAAGTTGAGTCAAGGCCGGTGAGTGAATAACATGAGCTTATTCCTTAGTATTGAACCTAATATAATCATAATCATAATAATCATAATAGAAAAAGCCAAAAGGCACCACATATCGACGGAGAGCTGTCGGTCGCATCGCGTCCATCAAACGCCAATGGCCTCCCCCAACCACGACATCGTTTGAAAATCATGCAGCTGGCCACGTCATCCGCTGAATCAACAAATGAGATCAGACCAAGATATTTATTCTCTTCTCTGTTTGCCCAAGAACGTACAGGTAGAGTCATGGCACTATTTTAATGACCCGAAACGCGAAACGGTCCATCTCGTCTAGCTCGAACGGGGCCATGATGACACCAAACTTGTCAGGGCGCCAGAGTCCAAAACATGTCATACAAGACTATATGCGGCGAGCACACATTACGCGTTATACATGCAAAAATCCCACTTTCATGGCAAATTGCTGGTTGTCTTTGTTAATACAAATAGGCTCAATCATCGCTCATCTTCTGCTTGGAGACATCAACAATTCAATTCACTCTTCTCTCAAGCATTACAACATAGCGGAGTATAGCTGGTCTATACATCACATTTACTATTCCTTTCCATTTTATCATAATCATTTACGCTTCACGTCGCAATCAACCGCACTTTTGCACTCCATTTACACACTACTTCACATCACTCAAAATGGTTCACATCAACAACTTTGCTCTTCTCGCCCGTATGTGAACTGATCCAAGCACGCTCTACCATCATTGAATCTCTTACTGACCCGTCCATCATGCAGTGAGTGCCTCTGCACTGGCAGCTACTACCCAAAACTACCGCCGCGGAGGGGCCGTCCTTGCTGAGTCCAAGCTTTACGACCGTGCTGCGCCCTTGGTCAACCTCGACAGGCGCCAGAGAAATAGGACAGTCAACCCTGAGGTGCAGAAACTCAGGGACCAGCGGAAGGCCATCTCGCCTGAGCTCGACCAGGCCGAACAGGCCATGAGGGCCGCGCACAAGGCCGCCATGGATGCTGTTCCTCAAGACCTCAAGACCAAGGAGGAGGATGCGAAGAAGAACCTCGAGGCTGCGATGGCGGCCGTTAGGAAAGTTATCCCTCAGGAGCTGAAGGACAGGCGGCAGCAAGCGAGGAATGCCATGCAGAACGTCACCGAGGCCATTGAGTTGTCTATCCCTCAGGACCTGTGGAAGAATCGGCAGGATGCGAGCGACGCCATGGAGGCCGCCATCAAGGCCGCCGACGACGCCATTCCCCAGGCCCTCAAGGCGAAGGGGGAAGATGCCTTCATGAATCTCAGGACTGTTCGCCAGGGTCTTTCTCAGAACACGTGGAACCAGCTTCGGCAGAATGGACAGGCCATTGCTGCCGCCAGGAAGAACGGTGCATCTACTTCTATTACTTCTGCTACTTCCACTTCTTCCACAGCTTCTGCTACTACCTCGCCCACTACTCGAGCGGCCTAAGAGTGTGCAGCACCTCAGTCTTCTTTCGGCGCAAAGCATCATTTCAACAATGGACAGTTACTGCGTTGCACGTGCTGTCACTGCGGTCCGCGTTGGCCTGGGAGCAGGAGATCACAGGTCTACACTATAGATTAGTCATGACGAGATAGTTCAGAAGATTTGCATATTTATAATTTGGCGTGTTGGCGCAGAATCGTTCGATTGGTGACACTAAGGTGCGGTTTCTTATATCCATCGAGCCCTTTTCCTGCCCGGGGTAAATTCGCAAAAGATCGAATAGGATCATACAGGGGTACATTGTAGTTAGGAGCAGGCGATGCCTTGGATAGTAGGGGATGTTGTCGTTTCGTTTTCCAGTCCAACCAACCTATCTAGGCCTCACGCACACACCCTGACTCCGCCTCGGTCCACCCAGATTGGGTGAACCGGTCCAGCCGCCCAAGACATGCCCACAAAAGCCAATCACCTTCTCTACTGCCATGCCGCGGTATCGGCAGGGAATCAAGTGCCACAGACTCCCCCGCCCACTCGCAAAGCACAACTGAAACCCCCTCGTCGCCTTTATGAATTTCTATCCCACCTCTCCTCCAAAATGACCACGTTCCGTCTCGCCGTGCTCGAGTGTGACACGCCCGTGCCCAACGTCCTCAAAGAACGAGGCTCATACGGCTCCGTGTTCAAACGTCTGCTCTCCGACGGACAGCGCCTCCTGGGCGAGAGGGGCAAGAGCTTCGATTTCCAGATCCTGCAATACGATATCGTTCAACGCCAAGTTTATCCGGAAGTAGACGACGTGGATGGCATCCTCATTTCAGGAAGCAGCAGGTTCCCCGAAAACCAGCACCTGCGACAACGGAACGCTGACCGCACTTAGAACACACCGTGTACAATGACGATCCGTGGATTACGTCCCTGGTAGAATATGTTCATAAAGTACTCACTACATCGAAAACGCCGGTCGTGGGAATATGCTTCGGCCACCAAGTTATAGGCCGGGCCCTCGGTGCGAAAACCGCCAGAGCACCTGGCGGTTGGGAGGTGTCCGTTGACAAGGTCGATCTGAGCAGTGAGGGCCAGAAGTTGTTTGGAGTTCCTTCCTTGGTATGGTGTACTCGTATTCCCGCACCGTTCGCTGGCATCTTCTGACGAAAGCTGACAATGCGTCTTAGAAATTACATCAGATGCACCGCGACGAAGTTTCCACCTTGCCTGATGGATTGGTCAATCTGGGTAGTAGTCCTCGATGCCCTATCCAAGGCCTATACAAGCCCAAATCACTGTTTTCCCTGCAAGCGCATCCCGAATTCGACGGTTTCATCATGTCTGAAATCATGAAAGTACGGCACGATCAGAAAATCTTTGATGATGAAATGTTCAAGGACGGCATGGATCGAGCCGGTACTTTGCACGATGGTGTACTAGTTTCTGCGAAAATCTGGGACTTTCTTCTGGACGCGACGGCATGTAAATGACATCGCTATAAAATTAAAAGGAGCATGTATCACATTCACAAGTTTCATGATTCATGTTATGTACGGGGTTTCGTTGAAAACTATGTGCCCTTTCTGTCATTCCGCTGACTTCACATAGCGTTACAATCCTAGCACGCCGCGTTTCTATGCCGGTCTGCATATCCCTTTTGGGTACGAGTGAAGAAAAGCAATTGCCTCCAGTCTTCGTTTGATTATAAAGGATGCAGCTAGTTTCCCGAAAGCTGACACCACAAACAATTCTGGCATCAGCACGCCTTCATTGGTCGTTAGAAGCTCCTTCAGTAATAGCTGACTTGCCTCCGCTCACGGCGGGGTGAATTTCATTTCATATTTCATTTCATGCATGCCCGAATCATCACGACAAGCGCGACGATGCCTCTGGACTGAGGGTGGGGTGGAACCCATTCAAAAATACCAATACTGGGACCAATCTTCTCGGTGCAAAATGTTCGTCACTAGTTAGCATAATGCCGGGGTTCTCAGGAAGCGGCGCGCTTTGGTAAGCTTATATGGGAACTCCGCGCTTAGTCACCGCCGTGGTCTCGACAGGATATGTAATTCAAAGCGAATTCATCTCACCTTTCACGCAAACGAAATCCAGATCTCGTGCTTTTGCATCATACCTCGCAACGTCCACAGACTAATCTGCCCTGGGGGCTGTTCCCAAACATGTTCCAATAGGTTTAAAGTCTGATGCATGTTGCCGAGCCCGATCGTATCGATCATAGCCTGCAATCGGATTCTCAGTGTTTGTTGGACCTCTGAATGTGTCGTGCAGCATCCGATTACCATCAAAGGCCAGCACAGGCTGGTGTTTACGCGCTCCGAAGTCGGCAGGTGGTCCAAGATGGAAATTGCTTCCATGACCGCACTATTCATGAGATCTCCGTGCATAGATGCCTGCGCATGTTGCTGCGGCGTACCAAAGATGCTCCATAAATAAAGCAGAGCCGCTTGTCTGAAGACTAGGCCTGCAAGTTGACTGCTGGGACGAGCCACATTAGAGGGTATAAATCCTAGAATTCGCGATTGAAGCAAACCAAATGTAATAATATTGTCTGGCGAAGTTGACAATCCCGGCTGGGAGCCTGTTCTTAGCATGCTCTGACCGAGCTGAAAGACTTGTGGTATCAACGTCAATATTTCGAGCCAGCAACCGCAAAGCTGGCCCATGTAGTTTTTCGCCAGTAAATGTTTCGCCGCGTTTTCAATTTCAGGGCCAAGAGCGGCCTGTGCAGTGCCCATAGGATCTTTGGATATCAAGCTCGAAGCCACCATGTGCATATAATACTCGACCAGAAAGTCTAGTAAGTCGCCGGGGACGTTCTGTCTGTGGCGGTTGAGCAAATTTGTCAAAAGAGACTTGGACGCCACAAGATGGTCAAAAATCGTGCCGGTCACTTCCCCTCTCGCTACCTAGATATGTCATTACTTCCCACGATCACAGCCCAATCGAGGCCTATCTGTTATAAACTTACTTCTGTAAGGCATAGAATGAGACTGCCAACTGTAACGACCAAGCTATTCGCCTCTTTTCCGGACACATACTCCTCGACCAACTTCCTGAACATTCTTAAGGAATCGGTATAATATCTAGTAGCAACCTCGCCTCCCGATCTACACTCGCTTGAAGCTACTCGATGCACAGCGCTCTGCGCAAGAATCAGGTGTAGAACCAATGAATCCGAAAATGCTATGGGGATGAGTTTTGCTACAAAGGGATTGATATCCGTGGATCCATTTCCCATGCTATTCGCAGTCCGCGACAAGTAGTAACTTAGAAGTTCGAAGGAGTCGTGGCCGTGGGAAGGTAATAGGCTCATGTCCATGGGGATATTGTCCTGCAAGTAAATGTCGTCTCCACTGAAGCCTGCTCCTCCAGCAACAAGCGTCATGTCTGAAGCATCTCCATTCTCTGACGAATTCTGGGACGTTGAATTGCTCTCCAGATCTGGGTTCGAGACATTCCCGAAGGACGGCATAGACATTGTCGGTGATGTTGCAATGTCGAAGTCGTCTTGCATGTCATCGTGAATGACATGACTGGCGGTGGACGATCCGTTCGATGATCTGTTTGACCGGTGCCAGGCAACTGGGCTTTCGAGATTTCCAGACGAAGCTGCATCACAGAAACCAGGTGAGGAGGAAGGAGCTGACGGCGCGGTGATTGTTGATGCTGACGATGTGGCCGTCGACGAGGAAGAAGCAACCTTGACCCGGGTATTCGAGGCTGATGCATTGTGCGCTGGGAGATCGGTCGGCCATGTGCATTCTAGCTTGTTGCGCTTGCATCCAATACAGATGGGCTTTTCCTCATTGCACTTCTTCTTCCGTCGTCGGCACGTAAAGCAGCCCGTCTTACTGCGGACGATGGGCACAGCCCTCATGGTTCAGGGGCAACGCATTCGCATCCGCGATGACTTGGATGAGAACTGACCGCAGTGCGCGAACAAGCTTGACCGAGTTTGCACGATCACAAGTTGAACCGCGAGGAATTCAAGCCAGCTGAGTTGATAGTTCTCCAGTGCTTTTCAAGCTCTCCACTCATACGGAATAGATCCTAGCGAGATAACGCTTTATGCTCGGCAGCAACAGGCTCATACTTCCAGCGCCGACCACGCTCGAGGTTCGTCTGGCCATGTGCCTGTCAGACATGTTCGATGCGGGGCGCAGAAGTCGGGTCAAGCATCTCGGTTGACCACTTCTTCATCATCGTGCCCACTCGCAGGGGACAATTCCTGCCCGTGCTCCACGGCGACATTTTCCTCAACAGTCACGACAGCGAAGGGCATCCATCGGGTCTAGACCTAACTACCTATAGGGCTTCCCCAGACCAGGGAATATTGTATCCCGTAGATTCATTCCTTTGAGTGCGCGAGGGCTCAAGCAGTGATTGTATTGTATGGATCTTCATTAATTAACAGCCGGTTGACAACAGCACAGAACAAGCATGATCGGATCAATTTCGATAATCAGTGGAGACCGTGATGCCCCTTTCGCGCATCTCTTATTACGTGCCGATAAGCTCCAACGCGGTGCCGATAGCGATTATACACTAATGAAACCGCTCTCTTTGAGGCAATTTCTGTTCAAGCCGACATATCAATATGGGGCCGGACATATGCATCATGCACAGGGGCAGTACGGCGGCTGTGGTGACCAGAACTACAACGCTTCGGCAGCTGGCGCAGATCTTCCTGGCGACCACCAGAACTATCAGGACTATCAAAGCCAGGAGCAGGCTCAGCCCAGCCAGAATCAAAATCTTACACCAGATAACTGACCATCTGTCCCCTCGTCAGATCCTCGATGGTCACAAGGCCGACTGACTCCGTCTCGGGATGGTACGCACCGCCCAACTATGAGCTCCAATACGAGCGGCGCAGGAAGCATGCCACATACATCACCAGGACCACAGAAGATAGGTTCCATATCGGAGTTGTCCGCCCATAAGGAAACAAAGGCTGGGCATTGATGAAGTTATGTCTACCTACGAACCAAACTTTAAAGGCTCCCACAACCCTGAAGCAGGGGCCCTTCTGTCACTTTCGTAATCAGATTCAATAACTCAAGCGTAAAGTACACGCCGGTTTGTAAAGTGATTTCTGAGACATCTATCACCAGAGGCTCTTACATCGGGTTAACTCTCCCTAAGAAGTTGGCCGGCGTGTTACATGCACACGGCTTTATTGACCCATCTGGCTCCCTTATGAGGCACATGCAGTGAACGACCGTCTTCGCGTCAAGGTGGCTCCTATTAGCTCCGCCGCTACTGCCGTAGTTGTCGCATTTACAAGGCTGCATCTTTGCACTCTTTAAGTCACTCTCAGGACAGAGGCATCGTATGTTCAATTGTCCAGTAGGATTGCTGCACGGGTGTAGGCCAGGAACACACTGGTTCGTTGATCCCGTGATAAGTTTAGTGTCGATCTCTCGAACTTCGAGGGGACTTTCACAGCTACACGGTCCATCTATAGCTGCGCAATCGCATGGCCTTACTTCGATGAGTGTCTAGCTACAGTCAGTGCATGCAATTGGAAACAGCATCATACGGCGAAGGCTCTGCACGTACCTTGGACTCATGCTGTGCCGTCCCAGCTGAGACGGCCAGAGCACCAATGCATAACAAAAGGAAGTTTCCCATGTTGACAAACCAAGTGTGATGCTGGCTTCAGCGAAGGAAAGCCATTGCAGTGGGTGGATAATAGTCCTTATATCTACGAAAACTCCTCAGCATGGCTACTCAACCGGCCCAGCACATGTGACCAATCTTGAGAGATTTGCGCCTTGTTCTCGCTCATTCACCATCCGAGCTCTTGGGAATGTGTCTGTGTTTATTGTGCCCATGCTTGGAATGCTTCCTGGGAAGAGGGTGCAATAATTAGACTTGTGCTCTGCAGCGTTCAATTCACTCGGACTCATGAATACTCGAAAGCAACAACCTAGTTACAGGACCCGCCCAATTCTGATACCTCGATGATGGTATTTTCAACCAGGCCATTGGTACTTTGAAGTGCCTCTTTGTACATCCGGAAATTGATGTGACTTCTTTTAGGGGGGGGGGGGGGAGTGACGAGCAAACCTCACTTTCCCACCCAATTCATGTCTTAACTAATTGGAACGAAAATTATTAGCAAATGAATAAATTGATTAAAGATTAAATAGATGAAAAGTTGCTGGTCCTGATTGGCCGCCAAGCTAGGTTATTCATGACCTGCTTATTGTCTTCGACCACTGGAATGGATAGTTAGTTAACGTTCAAGATTTTTCCATCTTGTTATTTTTTTTTTTTTCTTCCGGCGATTGGACAACATGACCGTCAATATTCATTCTGCTTTTGTAATCGCAGAATGGTGGGCTAAGGCAGATTGACTTGGCATCCTGATATCAAACCCAGTATGTGCAAGACTTTGCAATTACCGCATTATGCCAGGAGTATTTCGGGAACCGACAGTTCACAGTTTACAGGTGATGCTACTGTTCTCTTACTATGTAGAGTATACCAGCGATAAGAAGCTAGAGGACAATTCTGGGGATTCTATGTGGCCCTGTTTCCCGGACTTTTGAACGCACAGCAGCAACTAAGCCCAAAAGGAAGGTAGTACCTCTATATACTACTCATTTTTATGCAGAGGTACCTCTTGTAATTTCTTCTCTTTAGACCCCTAACGCGCACGCGGTTAGCACGGTTTTAATATAATAACACAACACAACTACATTTGTATAATTGGAACAACTTTGCAACCAACAATAACACGCTATTTCTTTTTTTGTAGAGCGTTTTTAAAAGTATTATATTAGAATTCTACCAACTATATGTACGTTGGGGCAAAAATCTTTTTTTTGTGAAGGTACTATCTTCTGTTTTAGGCTTAGTTGCTGCTGCGCGTTTAATTGCTCCTTTAATTTGAGGCACGTGTGAAACGGCGGCGGCGGATAATTAAGGTCCCGTCGGCCACTGACTCTCCTGACGGACTCAGGTATCGGCGCTTAATATTGGAAAGTTGAGAGGTGTCTAAAGAGTACCAGGCTTCTGTTAATACTGAATGCCGTTTCTCATCCTCATGAGTATCATGCGCTCGACATCGCTCACCTTGGACATACAATTCGCCTGGTGCTGACGAGGATTCTGGCATTCGCCAGGAAAGGGGTGCATCTGCTCAACTTTCCCGCCTCACCTGTCTTTCTGCCTTTGGCTTTCTCTCTGCTCCCTCCGATGCACCTACGCCGAAGAGAAATGTCATTGTTCGCAATCCGAGAGAAGTAGTTAATGTCGCATCTTTACATGACTCAACATCCACGGGCCATGTCAAGGTTGCAATTTGTTGCAGCCATGCACAGACGACTCGCCATCGGTGCATTGCGGAAACTTACGACGACGCTTCCTCAATCGCGAAGAAGGCCGCTTTTTACCGCTTTAACCGCCGGCATGAACTCTGCTGCCTCTCATTCAAGCGCGTATCAAAATCTCTTGCAGCCGCACCTAAAGAGACTCAGCGCCGTCCATGGCATCCGATGCCGAAGGTACATGTAAGTGTGAGCGATGTTGGCCGAATCTAAACCCGACTTTTGCAATCGCACATGGGCAAGAACGAGTGACCCAACCTCCCATGGGCCGTCACGGACCTTCTAGTCCAAATTATAACTTTGCGAGTGCAACGTTGGTGAGAAAGGGCAGGAACGGTCTGAGGCAGCTTTGTGCATAGCTTTTCAACTTCCGTTATTTCTTAATTCACAAATTGTTGCATTTTCAATCACATCCCAAGTCTTACCTAACCCCCCCTTTTTTTTTTTTTTCTTTTTTCTTATAATCTTGTTTCGCCATCACTAGCTTTTGTACCAGACAAACCTTATTCAGCTCGGTGACAAAGCAACGAAATATGTCATGGACCAGCACATGTTGGCGGCACCTACGCTCAATCTTACCCGAGGCAGAGTCTTGCTCTTTCTGGCTTTCATTTGGTCGGTTTTCTTGCCCAACGGCTGCCCGTTCACCCCTCGTTCACCCCTCGTCTGCCCCTCCGTCGCCCCTCCGGTGTCCCTCATTCTTCCCCTCATTCTTCCCCTCTCTATCTACTGGATCCGGACTCCGCAACCACATCCAGTTACATGTCAGCAACAGCTATCACCTTCCACTTGTAGCCGTCTCCCGAGTCCACTGACAGAAATTTCTTCGGCTCAGGGGTTTCCAATTCCCTGGGACAGTCGCGTCCTCTGCTGTTCTTGCTCCTCGACTGTCTCCCAATGCAGGCGTGCTCAACTCGGTCCGATCATCATTTGAGTCGTTTGGATCGTTTGGATCCAACTTTAGACGCAATCTCCAAGCTCGTTATTGTTCTTACCGACGGCACCTAGACAACATGTGTCGAGCTCAAGCTGGAATCGACAACACCGGTGGCGGTGCCGCTCCCGGCAGCACCGATGGCCGTGAACTGCTACCCGCAAATGTCATCCCACGCCACTATAATGTTACCCTCGAACCCGACTTCAAAAACCTGACTTTCGATGGAACTGTCGTGATTGACGTTGATGTCGTCCAAGATTCCAGCTCAATCTCTCTCCATACTAACGAGCTCAGTATCCACAGCTCTAAAATCTCTGCCAATGAGCAGACAATTAGGTACCGAGGAATAAAATGTCACCCTTTCTCTGCTGTAAACTCTCCTCCATCTTGAGACGCTGACACTGTCTGACACCAGCTCTACCTCCAAGGTTACGTACGATGAGCGTACGCATGTTAGCACGTTCGCCTTCGAAGGCTCTCTTGCCAAGGATTCTAAGGCTCAGATTGAAATCAAGTTTACCGGCCAGTTGAATGACAAAATGGCTGGTTTCTACCGATCCACGTATAAGCGAGAGGATGGTTCCGAGGGTATCCTTGCCACCACTCAAATGGAGGCTACCGATTGTCGCAGAGCATTTCCCTGTTTTGATGAGCCTGCTCTCAAGGCCAAGTTTACTGTCACTCTCATTGCCGACAAGAACCTGACTTGCTTGAGCAACATGGATGTTGCCAAAGAGACCGAAGTTCAGTCCACAATCAGCGGCTATACAAGAAAGGCTGTTCACTTCAATACATCCCCTCTCATGTCTACTTATCTGGTGGCCTTTATAGTAGGTGAACTTAACTATATCGAGTCCAAGGACTTCAGAGTCCCTGTCCGCGTTTATGCGCCTCCTGGTCAGGATATTGAGCATGGCCGATTCTCTCTCAACCTTGCTGTGAAGACTCTTGCGTTCTATGAAAAGGTCTTTGGCATAAAATTTCCTTTGCCAAAGATGGATCAGGTCGCCATTCCCGATTTCGCTCAAGGTGCCATGGAGAATTGGGGCCTTATTACCTACCGCGTGGTTGATCTTTTGCTCGACGATAAAACCAGCGGTGCCGCTACCAAGGAACGTGTTGCCGAAGTTGTTCAACACGAGTTAGCTCATCAATGGTTCGGTAACCTCGTCACCATGGACTGGTGGGACGGCCTTTGGCTAAACGAAGGCTTCGCTACTTGGACTTCATGGGTATGTTTGCTGCACCTCATTCATTTTGGCTTCGTTGGGTTGCTAACTGGAATGGAGTAGTACTCTGCCAACATATTTTACCCGGAGTGGAAGGTTTGGCAAAACTATGTCGTCGACAACCTTCAGTCTGCCCTGTCGCTGGATTCACTTCGAAGCTCGCATCCCATCGAGGTTCCCGTCAAGCGAGCAGACGAGATCAATCAAATTTTCGATGCTATCTCGTACTCCAAAGGATCTTGTGTCCTGCGTATGGTGTCAACTTACCTCGGCGAGGATGTCTTTCTCGAGGGTGTGCGCCAGTACTTGAAGAAACATGCGTATGGAAACACCGAAACCGCAGATCTCTGGGCCTCCCTCAGCGCCGTAAGTGGTAAGCCAGTACAGGAAGTCATGAATGCCTGGACCAAGGAGGTCGGTTACCCTGTTCTTACCGTGACTGAAAATGAGGCCGATAGTACCATCCACGTCAAGCAAAATCGTTTTTTGCGAACTGGTGATGCTAAACCCGAGGATGACAAGGTCTTGTACCCTGTTTTCTTGGGCCTTCGTACCAAGCATGGTATTGATAAGCAGATTGCTTTGCACGAACGTGAGGGAGACTTCAAGGTTCCCAGCTTGGATTTCTTTAAGCTCAATGCGAACCACACCGGAATCTTCCGAACATTATACTCTCCCGCCCGCCTAGAGAAACTTGGTCAAGCAGCCAAGGACGGTCTGCTGTCTGTTGAGGATCGCGCCGGCATGATTGCTGACGCTGGCGCCCTCGCTACATCTGGCCACCAAAAGACGTCTGGACTCCTCAATTTGCTCAAGGGACTGGATTCCGAAAATGAGTTTGTGGTGTGGAATGAGATTATTGCTCGACTTGGTACGATTCAGAGCGCCTGGATCTTCGAAGATGAGGCTGTAACCGAGGGCCTGAAGGCCTTTCAGCGTAGTCTACTCAGCCCCAAGGCTCATAAAATGGGCTGGCAATTTTCTGAGAACGACGGCCATATAGAACAACAATTCAAGGCCATGTTGTTTGAGGAAGCTGGCCTCTGTGGCGACGAAAAGATTATTGATGCTTCTAAGGGCATGTTTGCCAAATTCATGGCTGGAGACAAGACAGCTATCCACCCCAACATTAGAAAGAGCGTTTTTGCCATTGCCTTGGAATATGGAGGCGCCGATGAGGTACTTGCCCATTATACTTGTTACTCGATTGGCACACGTACTGACTGTTTTGCCTCGACTAGTACGAGAAAATCTGGAACTTTTACCGATACTCTCGCAACAGCGACGAGCGTAACACTTGCTTGCGCAGCCTTGGCCGTGCTAAGCAGCCTGAGCTGATCGAGAAGACTTTGAGTCTCTTGTTCTCCGCTGATATCAAAGATCAGGACGTATACCTGCCTGTCATTGGCCTGCGCACACATCCCGAAGGTATTAAAGCTATGTATAACTGGATGGAGTCTAACTGGGCCCTGCTGTGTGAGAAGTTGCCTCCTGGTCTCTCCATGTTAGGCAGCATGGTCAGCATCATGACCTCGGGCTTTACTATGCAGAAACAGCTCGACAGAGTCGATAAATTCTTTGAAAAGAAGAATAAAAATGGCTACGACCAATCTCTTGCGCAAAGTAGAGATTCGATTCGGTCTAAAATCTCGTGGCTTGAACGCGATCGTGAGGACATTGCTGCGTGGGTTAAGGCTAATGGATATGTCAAATAATGTATTTCGACAATCTAGACTAGTATACGATGGAAGGAGGAGGAGCCAAAACAGAACAAAGTACACAAATATCAATTGGGACCTAGCATGATTATAGGCGATGTCAGAGACAAATGAAAAGTGATGGAAAAGGGAACGCAGCTAGCGTACGGAGTAGTCATAAGTATAATATATTTTGTGGTTCCTCTCTAATTGCGAAATCAAGAACAAGTGAAGCACTATCGTAATACAAAGCGCGTTATATGTTGATATGGTAACTGACGAGCTCAGCGAGGATACGGTGGGACCCAACATAAAGCGAAAGACGTTAGATTATTTATAGACTTTTTAGGACGTAATATCGGGTATTGTGTAGTGTGGACAACTTTTCGACATCCCCTCACTATCAATCAAATCCATTTGCCCTTGTTCTCCTGTGCGAAAGCCTTCCAGGAAATTGGCTTATCGGAACCCAGCAGCTCCAGGCTGGGTTTGAGATCACCACCAGCGTAATATCCAGGTTCCTGGAGGAGGAGCATATTTTCTAGCAGCTCTTGCGCAGCAGGCGGCGGCAAGAAGGACTTGTAGACATCATGGGGCGTCTCCACGTACATGACCTTCTTCCCCGTAACCTCTTCCAGCTCCGAGAGGATTCGCTGAGGCGTGTAGTAGTCGGAAGCGGCAAGAATACGCTTCCCATTTGTGTCGGGGAAGTGCTTAATGGCGGCTTTTACAAAGATGCCTGTGTCACCAGCCGCATCAAGAAGAGGAAGCTGGGCCTCGTTGGGCTTGACGCGCTCGGGCATAGCCCACGACAGATTCCCATCGTCCGTCTTGCGGATGAAGCTAAAGAAGCCACTCATGAACAGGCCCGCCTGGACGAAGGTGCAGGGAATGCCGCTCTGGCGAATGTACTCTTCGATCTTGGCTTTGCCGTCAAAGTGGGCAACGTGGCTGAGGCGGCCTTTAGTCGCCTCGGTGACGTTGATGAGGGATGAGAAGATGATGTGCTTGACGCCAGCGGCCTTGGCGGCGTCGGTGACGGCTTTGCCTTGTGCGATTTCTACCGCATCGGACATGGATTCCCAGAAGTTGGTTACGAAGAAGACTGTGTGGGCGTTGTGGACGGCAGGTGTGGCGTGGCGTCTTGGACGGAGGACATGTCGGCCTTGAAAAATGTCATTTTGGAGGGAGACGCCTTTTGCTCATAAAAGGCATTTTTACTTGCTTTGCTTACCTTTACCATTTCGACCCCCTTGGCAGCTAGGCCCTGGGCTGCAGGCTTTTGGACATGGCGGGTAATGCCGCGGAGCTTGAATTCTTTGGAGAGCACGGCGTCTGCGAGGACGGCTTTGATGACGGAGCCGCCTTGGTTCCCTGTTGCGCCGAATGCAGTGAGGATCTTGGACATGATGGGCGAGATGGAATTGGTTTGTTGCGAAGGGTTTGGTCGATGTGGACGGTTGAAAGTCTGCTTGAGTGTGATGGAAGCCACGGGGCTTTGCGCGCCATTTTATTTACACTTGGACTAAGATAATTGGAATCGCTACGGAATGAATTACTAAGGTCTTACATCGCGATTAGGCAATCTGTCTACGTACGGATTCTGTCGGTAAGCTGGTGTTGCACAGCGTGGTCTGTGGCGTAGAATGGCTCCGATGTAGCTGACTGGCTGACTGGCTTACATTTGCGACGATTTGTAATCTTAGCAACATAGATTAGGATAAATGAGAAAAAGTTACATAGTATTATAAAACGAAAAGAAATAACAAATAGAAAAAAATATAAATTATAGAACAAAGTCAAAGAGTTTTTGATTATGGGGTTTTTTTTTTTTTTGGGCATATTACTGAAAGGCTAAGTGCAGAGGGTGCTGTTGATACTCCGTACAGGATATATATTATCGGTTACTAAGGACAAACATTATAATCGGGTCGTCTTACCCTTTGCCGGTGTGAAGGCAGTAAGGGTCACGAGTCAGCTAGTCGACTCGTTAGTCAAGGCTAGGTAAGTCAGGTAACATTGCCCTCAATCTACATCCGGGCCGCACTGTCGTCAAGTACCCGCAATATCCAGATGCACAAAGGCATACTACGTGATCTACCGGCTCGAAGTACACGAGTCTGCTTGAAGTCTGCTTGAAGCTTACGATACTATTCCGTATTCCGTAAAGCTTCGTCTGTAGCCAAGCTCGTGTGGGCCTAGAAATTGGCAACGCGGATTGTCACGTTTGGCGCCCAGCTCCGATACAGTTTGTTAACGTCTTGCTGCACGGCATGGCTACTGGTAACAGGAAGGTGATTTGGCTGTCTACCTAGGTATCAAGCTATCTATTTAAGCTGCTCTATATTGCCCAGGTTTAGATACTAACCTAATTAGTAGTCTAAAGCACTATTTAATAGAGGGCACTCTCCTTAGAAATCAGCTATTTCTATAGTTATCCCACACCGTCTGAGAATACCTTGAATTCTGCTCCTTCACGGTTTCGCACCCCGAACTTATACTAAACATGGCCAGAGCTGTCGCACCATACTTTGTGTGAAAGGGTTGAACAAGCTCTTTGGCTTTAGCCATACGTTGCCAAGGTCTCACAATAGTTATATATCGCCGGAAAAGAAAACTATTGCTAAAAGATGAAAGATGTCCTTTGCGGTGGCAAAGCAAATCTGACACCCAGTAAAGCAAGTCAATCCAACCCCACTTTGCTGCGGACTTTTACCTCAAAACATCATTGACTTTGTGTGTGCGCCGCAGGTATTAACTAACTAGTCAGGGTCTGCATAAGTAGACTTTCGCCTAGTTGGGGCCGAGCTTGGCTGACTCCATGGATGTGTCCTTTGTGGAGCATTTCTCACTGAGCATCGCTTCCCTCTTGATCAATCCGTCCGAACGGATTCTAAGGAGGCTCTCATGAGGGACCTCTATATCGATGCTGTTAATCGCTAGTATGGGGCTTAGCCGAGCTGTCACAGATGTATGACTTGCGATGTACCTCTATATAAGTCGGATAATTGCTGGCACTTTTACTCTGGATTGTAGTGTAGATAAGTATTGTAGAGGAAGTACCTTATTGACTGACTCTAAGTGATTTGGAAACTCCAGTCTCGAAGGTTACTTTCGTCCAGAGGGTTACGTGAGCGTGCGACTCAGCTCCTTGCAGCTCGGGTGCTTACCGGTACCTAAATTGTTAGTGTAGAATAATAAAAGGCGCATGACACCTTCTAACGTTACCTCAATAATTAATTGGGAAATATTCCTTGTCGGTACGGGAAGTGGCAATCTTATCGGCCCTAAAGAGATCCGTAGTAACTAGATCTAGGCTCCAGTAGGCCAATCGGGGAGCTGTTCTATGATACAAAGTCCCACTATATAAGTGTGAAGGGCATTCACTATTGGAGGAGTGATAAATAACTACTATCGATTTGGCAAGTAGAGGCTAAAAAGAACTTAGATAAAGTAATCGCGGCCCAGCTGTTGCCTTCTCACACTTGAAGGATAGTTGGGTAGTTGGGTAAGAAGTAGACCTGTTATAAGACCTGTAACTAAACACGTAATACGTAATTAACTACTCTAATTAAATTTTTTTCTACTTGGTGTATTAATGATATTGGTTACTTCTGAATGATTGCCCCACTTCTACATGTTTTTTACATGACTCCTAACAGCCTTCATGTGCCCTCGATGATAGTCAAGCACGATAAGAGGTTTCAGGATACAAAGAAGGGGCAGCCCAATAAGTATAAAAGGGCTCATTGGAACTATGCTAGAGCAAAGGAGGGAGAGACCAAGGCCATTGCATTGCACTTGCAGCTACTACTAAGCCCCTTAGAAGAGACAATTGTCACTATCCCCTCTGCTCTGTCACTCTTGTGTTTACTACTGTCCCTGGAAATACAGCAACTACAAGATGCGTCTTATAAACTTTCTTTTCTTTGCTACTCTAGCTTTCTCTTCTCCGTTGTTGAACGAGGTCTCCGTTGTTGAACGAGGTTAAGGAAACTGAAGTATCTGCGGAACGTGGCCTCTTATCTGAAGCGGAATACCACGATGCAAATAAGGTCCTTAAGCGCCAGGCGCGCGATGGCCAGTGCGTAGCTCCTTCTATAGGTATAGCAGCGAGAATCTTGTTTACTCGAAGGCAAAGGGTTTCAATTCAACGATCTATCGATCGCAGGGAGTCGGACCATCAATACCGGTTGCAAGGTGGGCTAGACATTACTGTCGACGCGAGTCAGGCGCCCACACTAACCGTGACGGTCGATAACCGCGCCGATTACCTCCATGATCGTCACCAGGATGTCTATGTGGTGCACTACAGAAGATGGGTCTCGACGTACCCAGATGCGGTTTATACAATTGCAGTTGAGCCTCAAGAGCTGAGCGAGGCCTGTATCCGTCTTCCCCGGGGCGGCTACACGTACCTATCGCTGCATCGACAATAGCTGGACTACCTACTATCGCGCGTTAAGCCGGACCCTGAGACGCATTTCAGTACATCAATCATAAGACAGCCTACATTTATTACTGTTCTCTTACAGATGTTCTGTAACTATTCTTGGTCCGTCTTGTTTTAACACCTGTTATGGGTTAGGATAGATTGGTTACAAGGGGAGACTGGGAGGTCAACATACTAGGCATTACTAGACAAGGACGAAGGAAACGAAGCATCATTATCCCTCCCACGATTGAGTTAAACTATAGAGCTTACAAGTCCGTAGCTGCTGCCAAGGTTAGCACGTGTATGTACCCAAGGTACCTTATATCAGGGATGAGACAAGTTGGCAACATTGGGTAGTGGACAGGTCGGGTCGGGTTCATAATGGCAGCAGTGCCAGCAGCCACCGGGACTTTACTTGATCGTGAAAGAACTACATCTTCATCACAGCTGATTGTCATTGAGAACAGTGGATACTTATTCAAATTGAGGAACAAAACTCCGCCATATCGTTCCGTCAGCATGACATGTCCATACTTCTCATACCATATGTACATTGCACACACATCGTCCATCAAAGGTGCACCGAGTCACCGCCGCACGTAGCGGTGCCAGGTTCCTGTCTACAACTTAGGCGCGCTGAGGAACAAACCCATGAGGACACCACCAATAGTTCCGGCAATGGGAACGGTCATGATCCACGACAGAAGTAAGAGGCCAACTCGTTGGAAATTGACAGCCCTTAGCGTACCGTTGCACAAGCCAACGCCAACTGTGGCACCGGTAATGCACATGGAAGTCGAAACGGGCAGAGAATATTGAGAAAATAAGAGCACGGTGATGGCGGCGCCCATCTCCATGGAGCTGCCACGACTTGGGGAGTGGTAGGTAATCTTGTTGCCCATCACTATAAAAATCGTCAGCTGTACAGTCCTAGCGCATGACTAGAATATGAGTTAGGCAGAGGTCTCAGGTTCAACGCACCTTTCATTATATTGTAGCCATATGTAATGAGACCCAGAGAAATAGTGGCAGAGAGAACAGCAAGTTGCCAAACATCGACTGGGGCTTTCGCCTGAGCGGCGTTGCCGGTCTTCCAGGCACCATAGATGACAGCCCAGGGCCCAACCGAGTTGCCAATATCGTTTGCGCCGTGGGCGAACGAAGCAGTGCAGGCGGTTAGAACCTGTACAAATGAGTACGTGTGTTCGACTTCGTTGGGATACTTCTCAGCAGCGGCATAGACTCTCTTCATGCGTTCGCCTTCAGGGGTACCCTCGATACCGGACTGGGCTGCATGGATATCGTAATGAATACCATAGAGGGCCCCGCAGACAATTAAAGCAGGGAGACGCTTGGCAAGAATCTTTATGTTGCGTAGTTCGTAAATCTGGCCGGCTCCCATCGGGTTGTCTTGCAAGGTTCTCATTGCCAAGCCGAGAGGTCCTTGCTTCTTCATGAGTCTAGCATGAAATCTAGCCTCTCCATCCTCCACGAGCTCCTTGTAGGTCTTCTGTGTCGCTTCGAGCCGGGAGGGGTTTTTCTCGTCGCTGCTTGGAGTTTCAGATGTATGGGTATACTTGCTATTTTCGTATTCATCCTCAGCAGTCAACTGAGGCGAGCCCAAGACCGAGTGGTCTTCCTCGTTATGCTGCATGACAGCGTAGTTGGGAACGTTAGGGCACTCGGCGTGCTCCGGCGCAGGTCGCTTGAAGAGAGCAGGGCCGTAAATAAACATCCACCACTTGATGGTAGGGTCCTTCTTGACGACTTTGGCATAAACAAAGGGAACGAAGAAGACGGCGGATAGCATAGCAACACCGCCACCAGTACCCATAGTGACAGCCGCGATATACCATCCCGGCTTTTTGTTCAATCCAAGGTTAGGAGAGCCCTTATAGACGATAGAGAGCGTGCAGATAGTAGCTGCAATAAGGAAGAAAAAAGGGGATGTGTAGACAGCCCATAGCACAGGATTTCTGCGCATGTGAACAACTAACTTCACCAACATAAAGATAGCAGCTGCAAAACCACCTGAAATAATAGGCGCTATACCTAACCCTGCGAAAATAGCTCCTAGGCCTTTCCCATCATTCCATCCCCATTGTACTTTCGAAGCACCGACCGTAGCGACACCAACGCCGGCGACAGCAGAAATCAGGGAATATGTGGAAGAAACGTGAGCTGAGTGACGAGTGCACCACATCACCCACGATGAAGCAGCCGCAAGGGCACACGTAAATGCCAGCATCTGGACCCCTGCATTATTCTGAAAGGCTATGTTGGGGATAATGCCGTTTTTAATAGTTTCGGCGGTACGTGCGCCGACAGTGATGGCGCCAAGCATTTCGAATATCGTGCCAAAGATCATGGCTTGTCGATACGAAATCGATCTCGACGAAACACTGGTTGCCCAGGAATTGGCGACATCGTCTACCATGCAATGATAGCTAAGGTTAGTGGATGGACTACTTCAGAGTCTAGGTGTCTTGTCAAAGAAGGGTCTCGATCTTGGCATTACTTACTTGCACCATTATTGTAGGCATCGAGCAGGGCAAAGAACGTGCCAATGGCAAAAATGTAGTCTTACTCGTGAAGAGTGGGCATCTTGGTTGACGGAGAATGCGTTGATATGATACTCTCGTTCACCACGGCTGAAGGGCTAGCTGGAGAGTTCGGTCTCTCGAAACACCAAGGAATCCCAGATCGCTCGCCGGGAAGTAATTATTACACGGGTTATGTCCACCTTATATGCCATGTCACTGATTGCACACCAGAATCGTTGGTGGACTTGCCAGGATCTTGTTCGTGAGTGGCCAAGCCGGCTACATATTCCCTGTCCCCTCCACCACGATGATGAGCTGAAAGTGGCGTGCAGAATATCCCGACGCAAGGACGGCTCGAGGGTCGTACAAGCAATAAATGTGCGGGTATTCACGAGGCTGGTTGTGCTCTCTGTATTACCATTAAGCTTGTATGCTTATCAATAAACAATTATGGCACGGGGTGGTCAAATTACATGACGGATCCCAATGAGAGCAATGGCCTACGGGACATGTCATGAAATCTGTCCTCAGCGCGGTCCCTGGTTGTCTGGCTCCAAGGTCCTATCAAATTGACTGCATCATACACGTGGGGGGACGTGTAGAACAAATGCTATTGCTTCATGACGGCAACTCCCCAACTCGGGCAACGGGAAACATGGGTCTTAAAAGCCCTGCCATTCAGGTCGTGTCGTGGCTAAAGCTGGCTTTCAAACCCGCGTTCTGGCTGCAGCACCGAAATTGGCACACGTGCCCAGATACCCAAAGCGAACACTTGATCGATTCTGTGTCGGTTTGAGAGAAAGCTAGTGAAGGAAAGGGGAGGTTGCTGGAGAACGCGTCTCACCCAGAGTAATCCCGGCTTCAGATATCGACAAGCTAGCGGCTAGATTCGAGTAAATGAAATGACGTGACGTGACGAGCGGTCGTCGGTAGCACTTGAAATTAGGTTCAAGCCTCAAAAGAACTACAGGCGCAACTGATGGGTTACGAACGTGCGGATATGCGATGCAAAAAAGGGTTCAGACGGTGAGACAGGTTGCAACTGACATTCCTAGCAACATAGAAGGGCGGCTTAGAAGTCCGCAAGGGTCTAATATTCAGGTCTCAGAAGCAAATCAATAAACGGAAATAACCTTTTATAAGACATTCTTCAAAGTGCGCATCTTCTTTTCCGTCAAGCGCCTTCGTTTGGAGTTTATTTCTCACTCGCCCTGGAAAGCATTCGGCCAAGGTGCCGAGACGGGCAAAAATGGGGCACATGTCGCGAAATGATGGCGGAATCCCTGTAATTAAGACCATTTGAGACGTAACCTCGCCTACTCCAGATGACCTGTTCACGCAGCGAAGATAGAAGTCCAGATGCATCCTGAGGCCTGATCTTCGAAATCAACAATGGACTCGAGCATAGATCATCGATCTGCTCGCCTCATCCTTTCAAAATTCCTCATTGGGACGACAAGAAGGCATCGACAATATTGGGAAAGTCACCAACCGACAGGCAAGCAAGCGGAATCGTTGGACAAAGGCAATGGAGCATCTCTAGATCTTGACTTGACAATGTGGAGCAGCTTTTCCCCGATTTGTGGCTCGGAGGGTCAGCGTGGGGTGATCAGCTGCTGTCTGCTACAACAAACATGTTGCTTCGATGGCCAGTGATGAATCCAGACTCTTGAAATTTGTACGGTAGGGTGACGCCTTTAAATAGCTGATGAACGGCATCGTTTCACATCCCGATGTCGTAGAGTCGTGTATTCACACCGAAAATGGCCCTGTCATGGAAATCAACCGATGGCGCAGGGCTGTCAAGGCGGGAAACCCTTCGATGATGGGGCCAAATCGCTCGGCCCCTAATTTTAGCATCACAAACAAGAAGATGAGCTAGAGAGTTAGAGAGCTGGAGAGCTGGGGGTGGGGCTTGGGCTTGAGCTTGAGAGAGATAAGAGCAGCCGAAGTGGATCCCGCCGTAAACGCGCGCTTGCAATCAGCCAATCCTGTGGCTGCCCCATGCCAACACTCAACCATTCTCGATCAACGACATCCTCCTCATCCACAGCCAGCTACATCCATCCGTCTTTCACACTGCGCACGGTGAACCTCTTTTCATACAAGTCCTTCTTACCAGAATCCAGCGTCTAACATGACCCACTGCCACTAAGATGGCTTTTCTTCATTCGCCGGACGCTGGTGCTCCCGATTAAGCCCATTCCAAACAAGAACCGGGTAGCGCCCGTGACTGAAGAAGACGCGCACCTGCATCAAGATATCGCACCGCGAGGTTAAATCCAATATGCCGGCTTCTGGGAGAGGCTTGGCAGGGACGAACTGGGACTGTCCCTGGGCCATAATGCTCTCAGAAACGCATATTTCCCAAGGTTGACCTAGTCAGCCCTGCAGCTTGTCACCCTTCAATTTCCAGGCGCTGGGTCTTTCGATGTCGACTTGGGAACCTGGTCCTGGCGTCAATAATTCGATTGGAACGAAAGCACTCCTCGCCACGCTCTTGTTGAGAATCAGCATGATATGATGGCACCCTACGAGCAAATTCTTCGATCGTCAGCCCTCACCAAGTTCCGTGCAAGCGACAACCGCCGCCTCCCTTTTGACCCAGGCTTGTTTCTGAGCACATTTATCTTGATAACTCTACGGCGAATAGGCCCCAGAATTTGCTTCTGATTCCACAATCACAAGATGTCTCTCCTTACCAGAATCAGCTCACTCTTAACCTGAAGAGGGCCGGTCTTTTCTCTCAAACCTTCTGCAGTCGCCTTGCTGATCAAGCGCTTTCTAATACAGTCCCGAACTTTCTGTCCCTTGCCCCTCCCCCTCCCCACAGTCCACAGTTTATTTCTGGTGTCTTTGATTATTGCACAGAACCACGATTATCTACGCCTGGTGTTTCTATACTCGCTTAGATATTATATTACCCGCCACAACCTTCTCTCTTAGCCGCCGGGTCACCCCAGATTGCCCCTTGACCAATATCATCGACCCATTTTGTAACATGTCGACATTGCGGACACGGCAAGGTGGTTTCACTTCCGTTTTTGTCGAGTGGGCTTGGTTTCACCTCTAGTGCTGTCTATCGCGGCATTAGTCTTTTTCTTTTCTCGATCAAGGCGATGGAACTCGTCATCGTCTCAATATGTTAAAGCTGCTTCACATCCCCATCGTTTGGGGCCTGGCCAGTTTGTTTCGTTTCTATCTCATCTCTTTCAGGTTTACTTTCGTGACTCTAGCCAGTCTTTGATTATTGCTCATTTATTCTCTATCGCGTACATCGTTCTATCACCAGCTTTCAAAGGTCGTTTTCGGATCACAATCGTCCACACTGTATTCCAGCTTGCCTCTAACCTTCCTATAGGTCTCGCTACGCCACACAGCTGTTTCCTGTTTGGATCAGCTACTTGGTCTCAATCATCCTAATCATTCTCAGTGCTGCAGGCAAGCACATGTACACTCCCAACGAGAGCCTATCCAGCCTTTGTTATCAATTGAGCTATTGCTCAAGCCTAATATCGCCTCGAGTCTAAGGAGCCGGCCTCGTAAGAATAAACCACGTCAAGTATTTGTTATTTATTTCCCTTTTCAGTACATATCTCTACCCAGCTATCATAATGCCGAGACGTCATCGTTCAGCTAGTGGATCTCAACATCACTACGCTAATCCGATGTCGGCCTCTATGGCTACCTCTTCCTTGTACGCCCAGCAATCGCAGCGCATTCAAGTTCCTCCCACTTATTATACGATCCCCCCTGGCCCAGACTCTGCATCCCTTCAGGTCTCTACAGCTCAACAAGCCCCATATGACGCATATACTGCCGAAGCTCCAACTTTGCCCCCGACTCAGCACCGGGCATCTTCAGGTGCTTGGACTGTCCACGATGACAATCAACTCGTCACGGCAAGAATGCAAGGTTTGAATTGGAGTCAAATCAAAGACGCCCATTTCCCCAACAAGAGCGCAAACGCATGCCGCAAACGCCACGAACGTCTCATGGAGCGCAAGGGTGCAGATGACTGGGACACTCGCAAACTTCAGCATTTAGCCAAGGAATACATGAGCATGCGAAAGGAGATCTGGAGTGGACTGGCTGCTCGCACTGGTGAAAAATGGAATGTTGTTGAAGCAAGGGTGTGTATATCACTTCGGCTCCCCGTCTCCATAACGATTCGAGTTCACGGCACTGTACTGAAAAAAGACTTGTCCCGAATACTTAGTGTATGTCCAATGGACTGAAGAACCTGCAAAGCGCGGCTCGCGCGGCTTCGCGCCGCGACCGTCTTGAGACAAGCTCTCATATCACAGGGTATGACGACGATAGCGGCATTTCCGGCATCGGCCTGACTCCTGTTGATGAACTAGACGCATCCTACAGCAGTCCTGAGACGGGCTCCTTGGTCGGCGCGGCGCATTCCTTCACCTCGAGCTCTGCAGCTCGAGCTAGCTACGCATTCCAAGAACACGTCGCAGCGAATCAAACGCACCTACATCAGCATAACGGCGATCAAGGCTCTTACAATATAAATGCATACGACGCATCATACGGTAGTTTATCCCACGGTTACTCCTCTAGCGTCAGCTCGACGGCCAGTATGGGGCATCGGTACGTCTCGCGCGGCAACAGTCCCTACATCGATGGTCAAAGGGTGTCCAATGCATACAGACATGGGAATCGATGATCTGATCGACCAGTCCAGGTTAGAAGGGGTGTGGTAATTCTTCACATGCAGCTGCTATGCGAGTGTCATTCCATTCGTTTCGTCACTTTTAACAACCACGTCAACCCGACTTCCCAAGCATTTTCCATCCTAACGCTCCTTCACCGCTCAATATCCAAGCTCTACACTCTGTCCTACCACACTCACTTCTCAACAACACTTCCAGGGCGTTAAGGAGCATGCGTTGTACTCATTTCCATCATGATATTTCAAGATCCAGAGGACATTATGAATGATGAACAGAGAAAAAAAAATTTCATTTGTGTTAGAGCAAAGGCACTGTTGTGCAATGCAGTCATTCCCTACGATATTTTGAAATCTTTAATAGCATAAGAGGCTGAGCATTTTATGTACTTGACGCGCAGGCGGGTGACCTTTTTTTCTTTCTTTTACCCATGTATATTAGATAGATAGCGGCATGATTGACTTGTTTCTAGTTTGACTCGTCGACATCAGATCGACATGTAATGAAATCTTGGATCCTCAAAACTCTTTACTGGTATGGTCTGGAACTTGAAGACATTCGACTGATGCATTACTTCGCCTATAGTACAGTTAGGCTCCTTCCAATCCTGCATCATCAGTCCTTGTAATGCTTGTTACACCGAATCAATACTCCGCCATCCCGCTATGCATCCAGCGTACATGTTGTATATTGGTAGTACAGGAGTACAGCCAAGGAGAAGCGCTCCTCATCCATGACTATACGACCGGAATGAAAATTGAACACCCTCATTTCATATCAAATGCGGAACCCGTCTTCTTCTCAGCGACCTTCGCAGCCGTCATGCAAGCCATCTCCTCCAGCTCGTCATCCTCCCACTCACCGTCGTCGTCGCCGAACACGCTCTTCCACGCGCGAGTCCACATCCCCTTCTTCTGAAGCAGAGCCAGAATCATCACGCCTGGCAAATGCCACACGCTGGCCCAGAAGAGACCGCGCGCGCTGCCCCTGTGGCCTTGAAACTTCCAAAACTGAACGGCTTGCCGTATGAGCCAGAAGTTTACAGGAAGACTGGTGACAGCAAAAGACCACTCCGTCACACCGGCTGCACAGAGCCCGAGACAGAGGGGCACAAAGGCAATGCTGTATCGGAGGGCAACGCGCGAGTTGCGCGCGGGGTTTGTCCAGGCTAGCATGCGGAGCCCGGCTGCTTTGTAATCCTCTCTGATTGACCAGCTGAGGGCCATGAAATGCGGAAATTGCCAAGCGAAGAGAAGGCCGGCTAGCAGCCAGCCTCCTATTGACGATCCATCGCTGGAAAAGAGCAATTCGCGCCACGAACCGTCGTTCGTAGCGGCCTCTCCTGCGGCGGCGGCCCAACCCATAAGGGGCGGAATGCCGCCCACTACGGCGCCAATCCACGTGTTCGCTGCTGTAAGCCCCTTGAGCGGTGTGTAGACTCCAGCGTAAAGAACGATGTTGAAGAGACCAAGGAATGAAACGGTGGGGTTGACGCCGAAATACAGAGCGCCGACGCCAGCACCTCCTGCGAAGATGGCGAACAGCGCAGCCACTTGAGGTGAAACCAATTTGCGCACAAGCGGCCGATTCCTCGTTCTCGACATTTTTGCATCAGTCGATGGCTCGTAGAGCATATTCAGAGTATTCGCGCTGGCGGAACAGAGCGCCGTTCCAGTTGTGAGGAAAAGAAGCGTCAGGGGGCTCAGACTCGGCGTTTCGGTCATGGTAGGCATGAGCATCTCTGGGACAGGATACAGTGCGTATGGCGCCATTGCTGTGAGAACGACGAGGACAGTAAGCCTTGGCTTCGAGAGTGAAAGAAACGTAGATAAGGTTCGTCGGAAAGAATGTGCGGGCTGCGCGGCAGCGACGTTGGTAAGGATGGTCGAGGCATTGGCTGGAAGAGTACCGTCTGCCGAGGTTGGAGAGGCGTCGGGGCTCGCGAGGGTATTTGCTTGTTTTCGCGCTCGTCGTCTGCGATGTGGTGGAAGTTCGGATACCAAGTTGGGTCCATCTTGGATGTTGGCGGTGAATGTGCCTGTCGTTTGCCTCCGGGTGTGGCTTGTCGCTTGAGAGGTAGAGGTTGACGTCGGTCGCCTTGATCCCGATCTGATCATGAACGCGCTCAGGCAACTGGACTTGTCGAACACGCGATTTGAAAGGAAAAGGCTTGCATTCTTGAGTGGCGTGGCAAAGGTGGCATTGCGGCAACTCTGAGAAGCTTGCAAGCTCCTTCGCTGTCGAAGTGCATGGGAAACGCAGTGGAAATCGACCGCCTGTGTTCGACTAAGGAGTTGCGGTAGCCTCATCGTCGCCTATTGCTAGCAAGCATGGCGATCTCATGCAAGTCTCGGCCTACTTGACAAATTCTGAAGGCTGATATTATCGGGGAGGAGCCGCGCTGTTGGTTTGGTAAAGCGACGTTCCTTGCAGTAGGCCATTTTTTTTTTTTTCGATCGTCATTCACTTGCTGGACAGACGCTAGAACCCATAACACATAGTACGATACGCTCATGGCGCTCGTACACGTGAAGGGTCATGTGACGTGGGCAGTGTTTCTCAGGCGAGCACGCTTTCTCACATCTTGACCAACGAAGATCAACACAATGCCACGAGATAATAAAATTTTGCCGTCCGTATATTAGTCCAGAGATATTACCATCCCGTGCGGCCGCCTCGATTCACTGATTGGCGTGGTGAGCAGACGTATACCCCAATTCCGAAGCTCCGGCGAAAAGACCAACCAAAGCAGCCAAGATGTCTCCGCGCTCTCCTCTTCAGCTAATAATATCAATACCCTTGGCTCTGTCCATGAAACTTATTACTAGATGGTTCCACTTAGCAGTTACTAGGCCTATGGGTACTCATCTTGGCGGCATCTTCTCCGCAGCCGCAGTATCCGGGCCTGGATGAGTCTTGCCATCTCTTCGGCTAAACAATCTACCCCCTCAGGGTCTCAGTAAACCTCGCACATCAAACAGGCAGGCTCTGTCCAAGAAGGCAAATAACTGTTCAATTCAACCACTTGTTGCTTGTTCTTCCATTTGCGTCAATTCCCAGCATGCCTTCGTTACTCGATCTCTTGCGGCAGACATGCCAGGTTGACTGTGACACTATGGACGCCCAAGGTACCTACAACAACCCAACAACCCAACAGCCCAACAGCCCATACTCTTACATGAGGTGCCTGATACAACCTTCTAATATTACGATGCACGTAGTGGCTCGGAAGCTGGGTCCTTTTGTCGATTGTACTTCAAATCAGGTCAACTTGTTTCTGCGGATATACACAGACTCTGTCTTTACGTCGCTAATATCACAGCAGGCGATTGCATACTTCGAGCTCACCAAAGTAGATGCCCAAGCCAATGCCCTCTACCATCAAGATCTCATCGCAGAGGCCAAATCCGAGACTGATGGCTCCCTAAAGCACCTCCAAGCCACTTTGTCTCGGGAAGAATTTCTCGTCGAAATCCTGGTAAGGAGTTCTCTCCATCTCATGTGACTTTCACGACACAATTGCTCAGACCATGTAGATGGTCAAGCTACAGCTGCGATTTCTGCAAACCACATCAGGATACGTCCATGTTCAAACGAACCCGAAACTGTCGTACTCAACCGATGCCACCGTTCAAAACGCGAAGCGTAAGTGAGACCTCCTTTCTCACAGAGCTTTAATAAAACGAAACTCGTCATACCAAATAACATCAAATGCCTGCAGGCATCATCGATATCTTCAGAGTCCTCGAGCCAACAATTGATCCCAAGCGAGTGTGCATCAAGATACCCGCCACATGGGAAGGTCTCCAGGCATGTCGAATCCTCGAGTTCAACGGCATAGCTACCCTGGCCACCACTATGTTCTGCATGGTGCAAGCTGCCCTGGCCGCGGACGCAAATTGTACATACATTGCTCCATACGTGAATGAACTCAAAGTCCACTTTGAGACAGAGTAAGTGAAAAACCATGACCATCCAACTGATCATCGTTTGTCATCTCTCAGATCGCGTAACATGGGCTTGTAGTTACGTAGACCACAACAAAGCATTCGACTTCTGCCGCCAAGCGCAAGCTTACTACCTGAAAAATTCTTGCCGCACGCGGGTTCTAGCCGCCTCGTTGACTTCTATCGATGAGGTGATGCAATTGGCTGGTATTCATCATATTACCATTGCGCCAAAGTTGCTCGCCGAGCTTGCGGCAACGGATGCGGCATCCTGGAAGGGCAAGCGCGGCGAGCATTTTGCACAGGGTGGCCCAGCAGATAATGCCTGGGAGGCTAAAAATTACAAAGGTCTTACGCAGAATGAGAGTGCATGGAGGCTTGCCTTTACTAGAAGTGGTTTTGGAACAAGCGAAGGCAAGATCATACAGGCCATCAACTACTTTTCAGATTTTCAAGAAAAGATAGAAGATTTGGTCGGATCTCAGGGCATCTGAAGACGTAAGGTGTCACGGATGGACGCTTATGTGCTTTGATATAGTAGATCAGATTCGTAGCTCGCAAAATTATCCACGCCTCATCGATTGATGTAATCATTGTTTGTAAAACCTAGATTGAGGATACGAATGCGACTGCTCAAATCCCAAGCCCAGAATCCGCCGATTCCCATTCAGATTCCTCAGTCGTGCATCTCCATCACAAGCACTCGATGGCTTTTAAAAGAACATCCACGCTCTTGTCACTGATATCTCCCTTGCCGCCGACCAGATTACCCACATCGCTGAGGATGCCCAGTGGAATATAACAACCCGTTTTTGCCTTCTCCAAACTATCCCTAAGTCGACTAGTGTGCTCCCAATTCCGAGCAGCTGCTTCAGCTCTTTCAATCACACGATTCGAGATGCCGCACATGGCAGCGCAGTGCATACCAAAACTCCCTTCTGCAACCCCGTCTTCGAGCTTGTACAAGAACGTGACCTTGCGTTCCTGCTCATCTACATGAATCTGCATTCTCTTCTCTTGAATCTCTGGGTGGTTCTCGAATTCGGTAGCCAAAGAATGGTAATGCGTAGCAAAAAATCCCACGCAGCCAATATGGGTTGCTACATGATGCAGGACGGCCTGTGCCACGGCAACTCCGTCGTAGGAACTTGTGCCCCTTCCGAGCTCATCAAGAATGACAAGTGAGCGTGGCGTTGCTTCTGCGAGGATCTTTTTGGTCTCTGATAACTCCACAAAGAAGGTCGACTGTGCCGCAAAAATATTGTCATTAGCCCCCAGGCGTGACATAATGCGGTCAACGGGTGTCAATCGAGCAGACGCCGCAGGAACGTAGCATCCAATCTGAGCCATGATTACGGCCACGCAGGACTGTGAAAGATTAGCCTCTCCTCTTTTATGGTGAACTAAGATTCACATGAGCTTACCATCCTCAGAACTGTTGACTTTCCAGCTGCGTTAGCACCCGTCAGCAAATTTATCTTCGGCTGATCACCACCGAGCTTGATATCATTAGGTATAAAATCGTCCACAGTGGTCATGCATGGATGGCGCAGCTCTTCGAATTCGACAAAGCTGCGTTCCTCATCAAGAAATTGCGGCCTACACGACGGATGCCCAATCGATGTTGAAGCTTTGGCGAGGCTAACAAGACAGTCGAGCTGGGCTATAATCTTAATCGCTAGCAGCCATGAATTGTAGTCGACGTCGAATTTCCTGAACAACCGTGACGCAATGTCTCTCACAAGTTGTGAATGTAGTTCCTCAGCTTCTTGGAGTTCTCTGACTAATGACGTTAACTCAGGAAAGTACCATCGTTTGACATCCTTGGTAGAGGACATCTGTCGCCAACTGGACGGCACTTTAACACTTTTGGGCGCTTCCATTTGGTAGATTTCTTTGCCCACGTCAGTGTACTTCAAGCTTCGGCATTTCAGCTCGCCCTTCTTTTCATTTAGCAGGTCATTCAGTTGGTTCTTGATTTTATCCTTGCGACGTAGGCTGTCGTCAAATTCAGGCTCGATTCCCTTTTCGGGTATTAAGATCTTTTCTTCTTGGGCCTTTTGTCGATCAAAGGCGCCCTTCCAGTAGCTCAGGGGCTCATTGAGATTAGGCATAGATGAAATGAGCCGGTCGACAATACCGTTCCCTCCTTTGAACGCTGAAAGAAGGCCCATAGTATATTCTATCTGCTCGAAACCTTCCAGAACGCGCACAAAGTCTTCTGGCTTGCAAGCACCAGCATGAATGCGGGATATCAATCGCTCCAAGTCAGGCATTTTGACAAGCTGGGACGAAAACTGCTCGCGGACCGTTGGGTCGGCATTCAGCATATCTACAGCGTCCAGACGTTCATTGATTCGTTCAATATCACACAGGGGATGAGCTATCCACTGCCGAAACAATCTTTTACCAAACGGAGTAATGCATCTGTTTAAGAGGCTAAACAAGGTTCCCTCCGAGGAACCATTTGATGAATTTGCGAAAATTTCCAAGTTCATCAAAGTCTGGCCATCTAAGATAAGGGTTCCATTTTTGTGAATCGGATTATATCGTTCAAAGTTCCCTTGGGACAGCAACGGCCGCTCTAGTTGCAAGAACTTGAGATATGAAATTAAAGCTCCCATAGCCGACATAACCAAGTCATCGTCTTTGAATTCCTGGAGGGCATCTGGCCAAGCGTCATCTTCAGACTCTGCTGAAGCAAAGTAATTGCCACATTTGAATTCGCGTCGGGACGTATCGGCGTCCCAGAACTCCACACCTGATTTGAGATACGTCCAGATTGTGGTCGGGCTAGTATTGTTTTTCAGGATGCGCAATGCTTTGGTAGAGACACGAGATTTCTCCAACAATAATTCCCGTGGACTAATTTGCGCGACGAAAGTTTCGAACTTAGTACGATCAACGTCATCCACAAAACTTGACAGCTGGAATCGTCCGGTGGCGGTATCCGCAAAAGCAATCCCAAAGGACGGCACGTCATCCACAACAGACTCCTTTATTGCGACGCAATAAGCGGCCATGTCGTCTTGAAGCATGCTACCGTCCACAAGTGTACCGGCGGTCAGGACACAGGAGAGCTGACGTGAAATGACCTTGTCTGCCTTCTTGCCACTCTTGTCTTGACGCTCACGCATCTCTTTCCCGAGATTAGTCTCCATCTGGTCTACTCTCGCGACTTTATATTGCTTCGCAATGAATTGGTTGACCCAATGATCTAAAGAGCTCTCTGGGACGCCCACCATTCGCATGTTGACTCTGTCCGTCATCTTGAAGTCGAACTCTTGATGACCGATAGTAGCATCGTTTTCATAGAGCTCATAGAACTTACCCTTTTTGAAGAACACGATGGTGTCCCACAAATTCTGCTTGATCTCCCAGTACTGTTTCTCAAATGGAGAGAACTTATTCCATGCCATTGGAGGAATGAAAATCGTTCTTGTGTCGTACTCTGGATCCCCTGGGAGACGCTTCTCTTTATCACGGATGTTGGCTAACCATGGGTATCGGTCTTCTGGTTCTTTTGTGCATGCCTTTTCCTTGTATTTCGGGCCTTTTACCACATTTCGCTCTGCAGGTGCTACCACTGGCCGCTTGTTCGGGGCTCCCGGATCGTAGCTCCATTGAGACGTAGTGGATGTTATAGGGATATCAGTCATGAGCTCGTCATCTAGATCGAGGAGTTGGGTGGTTTCATCGTCCCTTGCGGGCGGTAGAGAGACGTTCGATCGCTTTCGGGTAGTTTGTGATTTGACAGGGCGCTTTCGCTTTTTGGTTTGTCGGCAGTCATCTTTTGAGTCGTCCGAAGCGATGAAGTCGACTATACTATCTGAAGGTGACTCAGCATCAAAACAGCAGGATGTTCTAACAGCTTGATGTAAGCTTACCGTCATCATCAACTGGTGAGCCTACATCAGACTCATCGTATTCGTCTTCATCCTTCACCACGGGGCGGGCCATGCCACGTCTTCGCTGAGATCTATTCCCATAATTGAAAGGCTCCTCGTCATCGGACGACTCCGCATATGAAACGCCTTTTTTAGCCTGCAGTACATATATCAGTACAACGCTGAACGCACCGATATCTGATGATGACCATGTCTCGAAAACGGGTAATGTCAGGACTGAGGTGGTTTCACCTTTCGACTAGGACTGCTACCAACTACCGCTTTAGGCGTATGTTCATTTTTATTGTTCGCAGTTGACTTCATTGTATTTGGTGAAAGCAATTTGTTTTTCGTTGACTCGACAGTAGACACAGGGCAAGCATTCTCTTGCGAGCTGGGCGGCTCGATGATGTCGCTGCTGGGGACATGCGTTGAAAGCTTGACAGATGGCTTTGGCTTGGGGAGAGCGTTGGCTTTGGTGGACTCTTGCAGACATGAAGAACGTTGAGGATTAGGAGAAACCTTATCGCGAGCTGTAGGCGAGGATGCAGATCCAGGAGATGACTTCTGGAAGAAGGACATGATGGAGCGCTGCTTCGCCGAAGAGCTAACGGGAACAGCTGAGTTGGTTGTCGGCCTCACAGGGGTGCGAGCTGTAGTCGTCTCTGCCTTTTCTCTCGCCATGATGTATTTTAGGCATACGATTGACGGCAATGTGGGTTATTACGTGGTTAGGAGATAAGCAAGGCTTCGACGTGAGGCTCAAAAGGCCGACAACAAAACAAAGGCTAAAGATGGTCAATTGCAGATCATAAAAAATGACGCATATGAGAGAAAATAAGCTGGAGAGAAATATTTCGAGCAAGGGCACAGTAAAAATAAAGGAGAAACTGATATAGTGGCTAGATGGACTGCATGGTAAACAAAGTCAAGAATCCTGGTCCCGCGTCGCGTGTAGGGCGCGTTGGGGAATAGATAAAGCGAAGTCCGGCAGTCGCGTAAAGTGGCAGGCGCAGCTTCCAAGCTCTTCCCCACTTTCTGATCAGTCTTGTCTCACAACCTCGAGTTTGATAACCTATAGCCTTAAGATTCTGCTCCGTGTCGCAAGAGCATGCATGATTGGAGCGGACTATGTCTTTACCAAATGTGAGTAAGACAGCTACAGTGTGGCCTAGCACAAAAGAAACATTAGAGGTATTTTTAGGTAGAGACGGCACCAAAAAGTGACATTGCTGAAAGCTCCGGTGGGAAATTTGCTTGCCCGACTCGATAGGAAGGGAGCACGTGATGAGAAGATATGATAAGATACCCAAATGTGCACATTTTTTCTCCCTTCCAACTTTTATAAGTTAGGAAAATAGATGACTAACTGAGAAAGCTGGCGGCGTCAGTGACACAATTGATCATAAAGATGAGTCAATTGGCGAGGAATTAAGCTTCAAATTAGCTACAGAAATTCAATTTGAGTTAGCGACCACGCCACGCAGCACCGTCAGACCGAACTCGGAAAATTTGTATCCTGCAGCACATAAAGAAGCAATCTAACCGATTCTAGTCTGTAATTTCTTCTCTCTAGCAACCAACACACACTCATCAATCAAGCTCCCATCCTCGCGCTACAGAAATCAGACAAGATGGCCACTGAAATCGATGCTGAGGCGCCTCACAACAACTTCGACGTGCGTAAATTTCCTCTCCCGCGTCTCTTCGCTCTGCCCCGGCACCGTCAACCCCCCGCATCCCAGGTTCCAGGGCTTCAGCACTGATATGTTTCGTCACAGACCATCTTGGTGTTAGATTTTGGTAGCCAGACTAGCCATCTGATTCTCCGACGCCTGCGAGCCCTCAGTATTTATGCTGAGATGCTCCCCTGCACCACTAAGCTCGCCGATCTCACCTGGAAGCCTAAGGGTATTATCCTGTCTGGAGGTAAGAATCCATTCAGCCCGCCACCTGTCTTTCTTTCTAATAAACTCAATAGGTCCCTCCTCCGTTTACGATAAGGGCTCGCCCCGTAAGACCTCTCCCCTCCGCACATAAGATATAAGCAAGCTGATTTATGAAAAAGATGTTGACCCCGCTGTCTTCGAGCTTGGTGTTCCGATCCTGTGAGTTATCTCCCTATTTAAGAAACGCGCTTTCACTTACACGAATTTATAGTGGTATCTGGTATAACTCTATTTGAGCCTCATCATAGTGTAGTACTAATTACTTGAGTCTAGCTATGGTTGCCAGGCAAGTTCCTTATTTTATCTCATTCTATCGCTGTTACTGACTTTCTATAGGAAATTGCTTGGCAGAGTAACTCTGCTAACGTTGCTCGCGGGACCGTTCGAGGTTTGTTCTTGTTCATCAAACCTAAAGAGTCCACGTTTTCTGACCACCCGGCTCAACAGAGTACGGGCACGCCGACGTCACCATCCACAAGGTCGACAGCCATGTCGACCGTCTCTTCGCTGGTCTAGGCGAGACTATGCATGGTAAATTTCTTAACTTTTAATATCAAACTTCCGTGCATTTTACGGATTCTAACCTTAGACAGCCTACATGAGCCACTTCGATAAGCTCGTCCGCCTGCCTAAGGGATTCGTAATTACCGCCAAAACTACCAACTCCGAGTTTGCTGGCATTGCTCACCAGACAAAGCCTATCTTTGGCACGTTTTCCTCCATTACAACCTCGATTCACGTTATCTATTCCCCAGTTCATTACTCACCAGCTGCCCTGTTACCTTCTTGCCTCATTTCATTTCCCTTCGCGTTACCTACAGCCCTCCCACATCGCCTACTTTAGATTCTTAACTAACGCAACACGTCAATAGGCGTGCAGTTTCACCCCGAGCTCGAACACGTATGTTACCAGCTCTATTCTACCTTTCCTGCAACTGCCACTTAACTGACACAATGCAACTCAGACTCCCCGTGGAAGTGAACTTCTGCGCAACTTCAGTATCGATATTTGTGGAGCACAACCCAACTGGGTCATAAGCGACTTCATCCAGCAGGAGATCGCTCGGATCAGGAAGCTTGTTGGCGATAAGGCCCAGGTTATCGGAGCTGTCTCGGGTGGCGTTGACAGCACAGTGGCCGCCAAGCTCATGAAGGAGGCAATTGGTAACGATAATGGCTGTATCATGCACATGTGATGAGGCTAACACGGATCCAGGTGACCGCTTCCACGCTATCCTCGTCGACAACGGTATGACCAAGGCTCGCGCGCGAGCCTGACTGACACTAACTTGTGGCAGGATTGATGCGTCTCAACGAGTGCGAGGAGGTCAAGGAAACTCTTCAGAAGCATCTCGGAATTAACCTGACGGTGGTTAATAGCGCCGAGCTTTTCCTCAATCGCCTCAAGGGCGTTAGGGAGCCTGAGAAGAAGCGCAAGATTATTGGAGAGACCTTTGTATGTCCTTGATTACTCGATTTCCCTCTTAATTTATACCTTTAATAGTGCTAATTAGTCTATAGATTGACTTATTCGAGCAAGAGGCTATTAGAATTGAGAAGGAAGCCGAGAACACGCCTAACGCCGGAAAGGTTTCTTGGTTCCTTCAGGGCACAGTATGTATCCCTGCGTTATTGCCCTTTATATATAGATGCCTAGATTAACTCACCTGCTTACTCTAATGTAGTTGTACCCCGATGTGTACGTATAGTGAGCGGTTTATACACCGGCAGAAGACTGACCGTCTGCAGCATTGAGTCACTGAGCTTCAAGGGTCCTTCTGCCACTATTAAGAGTTAGTAGCTATTTTAGATATTGACGTCTGCAATTACTGACGCTGGTCATAGCCCATCACAACGTCGGTGGTCTTCCCAAGGCAAGTTTCCCCTCCCACCCTTAGTGTCCAAGTTTGAATTAACCGATACATAGCGCATGATGGACGGCGTGAGTTACATACTCTATACTCCCTTTTCTCTTGTATCTTCACTAATTCTGATGACAACAGCAAGGCCTACGCGTAAGTTAACATGCCCCATTTCGACCCCTTTAAGTCCCCCCAACCACAACGCGTACCCCCCTATCATTCTTGACGACCCTCATCCGCCCGAGCACACAAAGAGACCTATATGTATCTTCTCCCATTCTTTCGCGTAGGGGGTCTTTCTGGGGTAGAAAAATCCAGAGAACAAGATTAACTATGTTTTAGCTACTGGAACCTTTGCGCGAGCTCTTCAAAGACGAGTGTCGAGCTCTCGGTAGGCGCCTGCAGATTCATGAGGACCTCGTGAACCGACATCCTTTCCCTGGGTAAGTTTTCTTGTCGTTGAAGTCGTTGGTGGGATTTTAAAGGTGGGGGGGGGAGGGGGGAGGGGGGAAGGCAGCAGGTCAACTTGGACACTTTAAGAATTTATGGGGCTAATTTCATGGATTACACAGACCTGGTATCGGAGTTCGCGTTCTTGGAGATATTACTCCTGAAAGAGTTGAAATCGCGAGAAAGGCCGACCACATCTTTATCTCCATGATCAAGGAGGCGGGAATCTACAACGAGGCAAGTTTCCAAGCATCAGTAACTCGAGCAACAGCTAACCAGGCAAACAGATGTCCCAAGCCTATGCTGGTTTAGATACCAACAAGGGTCCGTGTGCCAGAAATGCGCCGGTTGAGATACCTATCTTGACTTTGCTAACTAACATTTTTCACAGCCGTTGGTGTTATGGGAGATACCCGTGTTTATGGATACATCGTTATGTAAGTTATTACCCACTCCTTTGATCTGGGGGCGTGAATTCTGACTTGATTTATAGCCTCCGTGCTGTCACAACCAGCGACTTCATGAGCGCCGAGCCCTACGAGTTCTCCTTCGACTTGCTTAAGGCCATAGCTCGCAGGATCGTTAACGAGGTGGACGGAGTCTCCCGAGTCACATATGACCTGTAAGTTTCTTTTCCTCTCCCTATTGTAAAATGCTGGCTGACACTTTGTAGCTCTTCAAAACCTCCAGGCACCATTGAATTGGAGTAGAGATACTGGATTAAATGGGGGGCAGGGAGTCACCAAATTGGGTTAAGGGCAGGAATTTCTATGCAGGCAATTATCTTAAAGTGCCGTATTTGTGAGCAGATAGACTAGGGAAAAGTGAATTAAGTCTTAATAAGCAATAGATCATAACTTGCTAAGCGCTGTAATAATTTGCTTGAAATACAGTAAATTATCCGCCGGCAATTGTGTATCTGGGCGCAGAGTTAGTGACTGACTTTTAGGCATTTTGTGATATACCTAAATCAGACAATCAAGTCTAAATCGCCCAAAAAAAACATAGTGGTTTCGGTTTAATTTGCCAGGTAACGGGTTTTGGGATTATTTACTTGGCTGTTTGGCACGCTTACGGTTCAGCAGTGCATATTATAAGCAGCATAAGAATTCAATAAATACTTGGTAGATTATCTAAAAAGTATTGTTACCCTAAGATATCTTTTATATGTTAATATGGCTACTATATAAACTTAGGAAACATCTAAATAACAATTCTTTTGAGGAGAGGTAGCTATGTATATAAGTTTTCCTCCTTACACTAGGGTTTCTCCTATATAGCTTGCCTAGGCTTATGAGAAGAGGGTACTTAGGGGGTGCGGGGAGACCTTAGAAGGGAGCTATATAATGAGCTAGGGCTATACCCTAGCAAGTTGTGTTATAGCTAGTTATATGTAAAATGTCTTATAGTGCTACATGGCGCAATTCTGGGCAGGTTGTCCAATGCATACCCTTTTGCCTTGGTTGGTAAAGTGGTTGCACTAACATGGACATGGTCTTGCGCTGTCACTCGCTTGGGCACTTTGGGCTAGAACTAGGCGGATGCTGTTAAGTTCCGCGATTTAAATTATGTTGTAGGAACTATATTTACTAAGGGATAAATCGCTCTGCAGACTTATATAGCAGGTTGTATCGTAGGTTATACAGTAAGACTATGCAGTAGGGCTGCTTGGTGGAGTCACGTAGTGGCCTACAGCTTCACACAACCCATAGAGAACCTAGTTAGAAGCTAGACTAAACAATATGAATGGTATTATTAATATATTATCTAGCCTAGGCAAGAAGCTAGTCTCCTTTTTTAAACCTATTAACGAGTCACTAAATAGTCTGTAACAGGATGTTATTGCTACGAACAAACTTGTTGACCTTGTTGCATAATCTCAACTACACTTCCACTGTTCAAACGGACTACTATATCTGCATCTTTTACTCCATCAGCCCTATAGCTAATTGCTTAAGTGGTATATCCAGCAAATTCCTTGGCTATAATAGCGCGCATTAGCTCATTGGTCGTCTCGTCCACGCTGCTTGCTGGCTCGTCCAGAAGTAAAATGCCGTTTTTATCATTGCTCTTCTGCTTCGTGGATATTGTGCGTGTGAGGGCGAAAAGCTGTTTTTGTCCAGCTGACAGCCCAACCTCATCTAGCGACGTAAGAAGCCCTCCTCTTTTGTTCACTACATCCCAAAGACCAACAAGCTCGAGGGCGTGCTGCATAAGACTATCGTTCCTTTCCGGCTCTTCCCCTGGCGATTCAAAAATGGCCATGTTATCACGCACCGAGCCGGGAAGTTCCACTGCATCTTGGGGAATCGTGAGAGTCCTGCGCCTTAGCGTTTCACGAGGAATTCGTGATATGTCTTCACCATCAATTATAATTTCTCCTTTGCTTATCTCCAAAAGGTGCAATAGGCTCAGGAGAAGAGATGATTTCCCGCTGGCAGTGCGACCAACTAGTGCGACTTGCTGACCAGACTGTATGTCCAAGTTCACATCACGGATTGCCCATTGCGATTGTGACTCTTCGACGTTTCTGGATTTAATCCTGTTACAAGTAGGTAAACACTGTGAGTTAAATCCCTTACTTGTATTTGGCCGTAAGACCTGAGATGTGTATCGTGCCTCTACGAGGCCACTTCGAAGATGGCATCTTGTCCTCTGCTGCCGAGCCCTCGGTCTGCGTCTCGGCCATGAAGGTCTTGAGACGAGAGATAGAACCAAGAGACGCCTCTAGGTCAGTCCAACAGTTAACGAGCATTAAGGGACTTTGATTGAATTCTATAATATTGAGAAACGCGAGTCCAATAGAGCCTTGGGTGGCCGTATTAGACATACCCAATGCAAAGCTGACAAGGGCAACTGCAATAGCTGCTACTAATAAGTCAAGAACGACGTTAAGCCATCGCTGAATGCAATATCTGGAGTCGCTCATTTAGTAGATCATTCGCGAATGTGAAATCAAGCTACTAACGTAGTGTAGTACGGCTTTTGCGAATGTTCCATGAGACGCAAATTCTCCTCCACCATAGCTGTTTTCTATCCGAATGCTCGAATTGTTATAACACCTGCGGTCGTTTCGGTGAAAAGCCTATATAAAGGAGTCTTGGCTTCTAAGTCCAAGTGTCGCATTTGACGCGATGTGCGGAGGTAGAATTTCTGGATGAAGTAGATGGCAATGGCGCAAAATGGGATAACAGCTGCAACTTAGGTTGCACCGGAAGCAGTTAAAGCCGCCCCTGCTATAACATTGAAGACATCTATGTGTGATTGCTGTGAGCATTCTTCTAATCAATGGACACTCGATCGGTTCCAAGTTTACCGAATGTTGCTGTAAACACAGACATGGGAAGGACTTGATCTATTAGCGTCATGTCTTGGCTGAATCTGCAGATATAATGAGCACTGGATGGTCGCTTAGAAGAAACGATGGGATTACGTGCCGCTTGAGTATGATACTAGCGTCGGTCAATGTAAAGAACCATAACGGCGCCTTGGGGAGTAATTAGTGTGCACCCAAAGCTTGAGAAAACAGGCTTAATTACCTGAAGACAGTTTTGAGCAGTAGCCAATGCCGATGTTGTGCAGACTTTGGAACAGCAAATATCATGAAGAAGCTGTCAAGAAATTAGCAGGTTCTTGAATATAGGAGCAGCAAGATTCTCGTACTATACACAGGCCCCTGAGAAGAGTACACAGATGAGACCAAATGCTACATAGGCGCCAAAATACACCTCTGTGTGCTTCGTGGTACCATGTTCCGTCCAGATGAGGACCCAGATTTCTAGATGTCGAAGAGCGTGGGCGAAGATGCAGCTGCTGCAGCTGGGACTTGACTTACGTGACAAGCTTCCTGAAGAAATATATCCTGCGGCGAGCACTAGCCAAACAATAAAAATATAGATCCCCACAGATTGAAGGTAGAATTTGTGAAGGCTCAAGTCCCCAACCTTTCACGTCATCTCAGGAGTGAATAGTGCCTTAGTAAGGGCACGTGCAGGAGACTTCTCAATAGGTGTACAATCTGAATCACCCTTTGTGAATTCCCAATCATCTCTGTAGAGCGCCATTATATACGATTTATCAAGCTTCAAGTCTTCAGGTGCTGCCTTAGTGACTACGGAGCCATTCTCATCCATGGCGATAATCATATCCTCAGCAGGTAAATGTTCCACTATTGAAACCTCTTGTCAGTTCGATTCAACTCCTCGAAACACCTGCGAATGAAATGCTGCAAGGATGGGGACATATTCTTACGAGTTTGCGTGGCTGCTGATTTCGAACCAATTCATTGGTGCCTAAGAGGCGGCTGAAGACTTCGCGTGATGTGTCTTGATCAAGGGCGCTGAACACATTGTCTAGCAATGTAAGCGGGCAGCGGCTGTAAACAGCTCGCGCCAGGGCCTAACAATGCGGAAATAGTGGCCCAATTTGATTTCAAATACGAATACGGTGCAAGCTACTCACCAATCTTTGTTTCTGTCCGCCACTCAGGACGTTGCCTCCACTGCCAACTGACGTCGCGTCGCCCTCGTTGAGGTGAGCCAGGTCTTGTTCTAGGGCGTAGGCCCAAATTACTGCTTGATACCATTTTTCGTCGTACATATCAAGCCCTAAGATGTTGTCGCGAATGGATCCAAATCGCACCCACGGAGTCTGGTCGCAGAAAGCAATTGGAACGGCGCTTATATCCACTTCGCCGCTCAATAGTTGAGCCTCACCAAGAATCGCCTTCAAGAGAGTCGACTTGCCGCACCCCACAGGACCTACAATCATGGTGAGCGTAGATGATGAAATTTCCAGACTGATATTGTTAAGAATGGCATCATCTCTGCTTTTCATGGCAATCGAGGCGCCGCGGATATAAATGGCTGATTGGTGGGCTGATTCCGAGTCTCCGGCCATGAAAAGCTTTGGTTTTGTAGTCCGTAGCTCGTCATTACCACCCAAGCTTTTCGGCGCAATGTTGTTCTGAAGAGAGCGTGGAAGTTGAGCGATAGTCTAGCCTCTCAGGATCTAGCATGAAGGCCTGAATGCGCGAAAAACAAGCCAGCCCAGCCACGAAAGTGGGACAAGCCGCGATAATATTCACAATTGGTGTTGAGACAAGAGACACGACCGAGAGCGAAGTAAAGGCTTCGGCAATGCTGAGACCGCTGCTGACTTTAGTCGAAAACACGGCAGCAGCAATAATGATGACCGGGCTCATTTGATCGGACAGATTCGCTCAAATATCTCAGTTAGCCATTCATCAAGCAGATAATTAACAATGATACTCAACAAACCTATCATATTCATCCAGACAAAAATTAGGCGAAACGCCTTAGACGAGTTCAGCTCGACAACCCGAAGAGACTGAATCAAGTCAGAGATACGGCCAGCTAGGCCCATCATTTTAACGCCCTTTATTTGATTGAGAGCGGATGAGGTAGTTGCAACTATTTTTTGCACTTTCGCACTCCAAAGGATTTTGGCTGGCCCAATTCCACGGGCTACCCGTGCTGTCGCAAAACTGGACACTGTAACCGGTATTCAGTGAGAAAAGACCATGAGTTAATGTAGAAGTGAACACTTACAGACGCCAGGTATCAATATTAAGAAGCAAGCTGCACCCACCTGAAGCTGGAGCAGATATATGCCCAAACCTAGTTCTAGGATGATAGCCCAAATATCGTGAATCTTTTGCAAACCTGATGCAACTCCATCAATATCAGTGCTCATCAGAGTGACAGCGGCAGACTCTTTAGCCGTAGTGACGTCTAGATCAACTGCCTTGGAGAAAATAAGTGCCACTAGGCCACCGCGAACGGCCGTAACCAGGCGATAGTTGCGATGCACATAATGACATTTTGAGATCTGTAGATCTGTCAGATTAGATTAGTTCATGGTCATGCCAGCTGTCTCAGGAACGTACAGCGGTTCCAACATAAACCAGGACAGCGGCGCCGACGAGACCCCCAACGTGGGCTTGAGAGTGGTTTTCGCTCGAATATCCAATAAAATTGACGATGGTATTGATAAGGAAGGGCTGGGCAAAACTGAACCCCATGAATCATAATCTAGGAAGCACAGCACTCCAGAAAATAGGCCTAAACGCCCTACATGTGGCAAGTACTTAGCAATATTTAACTGACTTGTTAACTAGTTTTCTGAAAGTTAGTAATAGAGCGATCATGTCATATTCTACGCCCAAATATAGTAACACACCATAACCATATGACAGTGCTTGATATGGCTCTCTCTGTCATAGCGATGCTCAACTTGAAATCTCTTCTGCCTCATTCTATACTCCTTTCTCCAGTCAAACGAGCAGTGGCTAACATACCAGCCAAAAGCAGTCCAAAACTGAGCTTCTCGAATAGGCTTCGCAGCCAAGGCACCCAATTCATCGATTGTCAGCGGCTGGGGTTCCGATCCGCCCAATATTGCCACTTACCACCAGGGCTGGCATTATTAAATTCCGCTGCGAGCTCATCATCGTGGCATTGAGTTGAAAGCCACGACACAGAAAGGGCGTCATATTTGCAGCCCATCAGGATGGCTTCATCTATAGTCGCGCCGCAGTCACATGACACAGGCGACACTGCTGGCTTGTCAGAGCTGGCTTGTCAGAGCTGAGGTAGTTTTTTAAATCCATAGATAGCCCAGCCGAAAGCAACGACGTTCCACCAAACAAGTAGGACTAGTAGTGCCCAACGCTTCAATACCGGCTTTGGAGATTGGCCAGCCTTGTTACCAGACAGATAATCGCTACGAATAGCCGTATAATCTTGTTCAAACGTAGCGAAAAGTTTCATCGTACAGATGAATAGTCGTCCGCATCGCTCGTGCTTTTAGCATGACGAGGAAAGGGAGAAAGGGCTTCTTTCGATGCTTCGATGTTTGCCGATTGATGCGACGGATGAGCGTGGAAAAAGAGCAACCAGATGCTTGATTAAAAAAAGGGTTGTTACTGATTTTCTCTGCAATAAAAACACTTTAGAGGCTTTGTAGTATAGTGCACAAACATTTTCAAACTAAGGCACAAAAATTCTCTCATGTATTATCATTCGATAAACTCTTCTATACACCCGTACGTTTATGCAAGAATGCTACATGCTTAACTCAAGACATGTAGCAACAGGCGTTACCACATACGGGCAGCTGTAGTGACAAGTGTGCTATAACCCAGTTTGTCATTATGTTAACCCTATAGGGAGTGCTATGAGTTTACATAATAACCTTATTATACTTCGATATATTTAAGCAATATACTACCTATTTTGTCGTCTCAAAACCAACCCCCAAATGACCATGCAGCCCACAACGTAGGACCCGTCGCGATACACGTACGTCACTTGCGAAAAGGGATCGGAAAAGAGCGAGATACTTATCGTTGTATACTATTAAACGATAGCAGGTAAGAAGATTAAATAGTCTAATAGATTAAGAATAAATTATTAATTTGTAGCTTAGAAGATATATACGCGCAAAAGGAGCTGTGTATATTAACACGTTAAGTGTAATGGACTGGCCTAGGAGCTGCTGCTAACTAGCGTCTATAATAAGAACTATAATTATAGGGAGGAAAGGGGGAAGAGAGAAGGAACTAGAAGCCTCCCTATACTCCTATACTATATATCTAGGGGTAAGTCTATCCCCTTAGGAGCCCCTTTTAGTATATACTCTATAGCTAAGGTTCTCTCTCTAGGGCCTAGTAAAGTCTAGCTAACCTCTAGATAAATGTAGCTTACTTCTTTCCCTTTACCTATATAGATCTCTATCTCTTTTTTACTGTTCTCTTTTTACTAAAAGACCTAAGCCTAAGGCTTAAGTCTATAATATACTTTCCTTCTTCTTCTAGCCTCTATAATAATCCCTTTATTGTCTTTAGTAGGTGCTGTAAATTACAGCTAATTCTCTATTTACTCTCTCTTTATATTCCTCTATTGTTTGCCTATAAAAAGTAGAGAGTATAATATCTACGCTTAAGCGCTTTACTTTAGCTATTCTATTACTATACTAATGCATTATTTATACTTTATATAGTGTTATAGAGCTAATATATAAATAGATATTTACTCTACTTCCCTTCTCTCTAATTGCTTATAGTACCTTAGTAATAGCTGTTTATTACTTTACTAACTAACCTATTAGTTACACTACAATAGTTTAATTATGCCCCTTTACTTAATTATACCCTTCTAGAGTCTATTAAACCTCTATCTCTCTCTACCTTATAAGCCTTTATATATAACTATTAATTATCTAACTAGTATATAGGCGCTAGCTATAATACTAGTGTTGCTAGCGTATAAACTGCCTATATCCCTAGGTCTCTTTATATTTAAAGCAATTATTATATAATAATCTCTTTTATTAACTAGAAGGCACTCTCTCTCTTTTATCTCTATTACTATTATAAACAGTTATTAGTTATATATAACCTATCTATATATAGAGGGTATTATTAAGGGTGTAAAGTGTAAACGTTTATTATTAATGTTATTCTTTTAGTATATAATAAACTAATAGCTAGTAAAGTATAAATAGTTATTATTGTTTTTATCCCTTTAGTGTATAATAAACTAGTAGTTAGCTTTTAGCTATTTTTAATATAAAAATAAATAATTCCTTCTTTTTTTTCTTTATTTTTTTCTTTCTTCTTTATATTTTATTTTACCTCTATATTATAACTAAATAGTTCTATTATTATTTCCTAAAATTCCCTTTTACACTATATAGCTACTGCTGCTTCTTTTAATATAAAAGAGCTTCTTTCTATTGTAACTAAATAGAATTTATCTAACTGTAAGTAGCTAGCTAATTAAAACTATAAAATATTATTCTATTAGCCTAAAGTACGCTGCTTCTTTATCTATATATAGCTTATTCTTTTATTAACCTAGAATATATTTAGAACTTTAATAGCTATATTATTAGCGCTAGTGCCCTTACTACTTCTACTTCTATAGCGCTAATAGTCCCTTATTACTACTATATCTATAGTTTCTTTATATAAAGGGACTTAAATAATTTAAAGCTATTTAATAGCAATATTCTTAAAGATATTTATATACTATATTATAATAACCTTTATAAAAAGAGCTTATATAACTACTGCTTTAGCTAAAGAAGAGAATACTAACTATATATATAGAGGTATAGAGGCTATATATAGAATTTAAGCCTCTTTACTAAGCATTCTTACCTATAGCATTACTTTACTAAAATATAGAAACTTACTAACTAAGGTTTTATAGTTAAGTTTATATTAATTCTCTTTTACTTTAGCTAGTTTATCTACTAAACTATTCTTACTTATAAGTTCTTAAATATATATAACTACTATAATACTATACTTAAGAATATACTTACTGCTAATTATATAGAAGAGAAGGTTATACTCTTTTCTTCTTTTTATTATATAACTTAAGCTAGTAGCTCTTTTACACTTACTTTCTTTTCTTCTATAATCTATAAAAGTACTATAGCCTTTATTATTCTAAAGAATAATAAGTTTAACTCTAATAAGTATAAGTATATCTCTATAGATATTAATAATAACTTCTTATTGCTCTTTACACTTATTAATACTACTGCTATTACTATACTCTTATTATTGCTTTTACCTATACTTATACCTTATTATATACTACTAACCTCTACTACTACTACTTCTTTACTGCTATATAAGGCTTCTTTACTACTATATATTATTCTTTTACTCTTATAGAATAACCTTAAGGTAATACACTAGAAATATACCTACCTTTAAGTAAAGCTTAAAAGCTTAAACTACTTATAGCACTAACTACTATCTATATTCCTAAAGTATATAACCTTAACTTAGCTTACTACTCTCTTTATTTTCTTTCTTTTTATTTTTCTTTCTTTAAAGACTATACCTTTATACCTAAAGTACTAAGCTATTTAAGATATTATATTCTTACTTATATCTACTAAGGTAAGGCTTTAATCTAAAGCACTAGTTATATTCTTACTTACTTTAGCTTCTATACCTTCTATTAGCGCTACTATTTTAACTCTAGCTTCTATACTACTTTAGGGACACTATATAGCTTCTTTAGCTTCTATTCTATAACTACTTAAAGAGCAGTAAAGTGCCTTTTAGGTAGTTATACCTCTATACTATAAGTACTAATGCCCCTTTACTATTTACTAAGGAATTTCTTTTTTTTTTTTTTTTTTTATAGTAATTATATAGACCTCTATAAAGGAGAGTTTATTTTCTTTTATTTTTAGTTAAGAATAATTAAGTTATTATTAAAGTTTATATAAAATTTTACTATACTTTTACTAGGCTTATTATTAAATTAAGTGTCTTTTTACTATAACTTAAATTAATTTAGTACCTCTATATTAAGAAAGTTTTTTAGTAGTTTCTATATAAGCTAAATAAATTTTACTTACTTAATAAGTACTTAATAGTGTTTCCTTTAGCCTAAAGTATTTTTAGTAGCTAGAATCTCTTTTACTCTATATTCTTTAAGGAATAGGTTAGTATTTATTATAGTTAGCTTAAAACTAGGTCTTAAGTCTACTAACTACTAAAAAGGTAAAGGGTTTATTACTGCTTACTTAATAAAGTTAATATAGAAAACTAAGTAAATTTCTAGTAAAATATTTAATTTTATAGTTAAAGGTATTAGTATATTTATAACTATATACTTTACTATAACCTAATTAAGTTTTTAACTTAAGTAGTTTATTTTAATATAATAAAGTATTAGCTAAACTAAGTTCTTTACTTTATACTATTCTATTAGTCTATAGCTTCTATTTAACTACTTTTACTATCTTTATTAAGTAAAGTTAATTATAGCTTAAGCAATATTTATACTCTTTTATAGTTATTTAAAGAATATTAAGGCCTATTCTTTATATAAAACTTAAGACTTCTCTTTATCTATAAGCTTCTAAATAAGGTCTATATTATACCTATATATTACCTAGTTTAAGCTTATATCTATTACTAAGGAGTTTCTATTATTAATAGCTAGCTAATATATAAAGAGGTATTTAAGCTAGTTAAACTATAAAAAGGTAACTATAACCTATAGAATTACCTATACTTTTTAATTAACTCTCTTTATTCTACTGTTTATTTATAGATAGTAAGAAGTAAATAGTAATTATTTAATCTTAATAAGGTAATAAAGAGTAGTTTAAAATATACTTAACTAGTTTAAACTGTAATTAAAGATAATTTATTTTAGGAATCTATAGAACTATTACTAATAATACTTAAACTATAGAGTATATTCCTCTACCTCTATAGAGGTTATTACTTCTAACTATATATACTTTAAAAGTTAGTTAGTAATAACTATTAAGTAAGAGAGTATAGCCTAGCTTAGCGCTAGTAAACCTATTATAAAATCTATAGAGATCTATAACTAATACCTATTTAGCGCTAAAATAGATTGTAATAAACCTTACTGCAACCTCTTACTCTTTTAGCTACTATAATAGTAGTAGTTTTAAATGTACTAAGTAATATCTTAAAACAGCCTATTTTAGTAATAGTTATATATTAATGCCTAAAATATAGTATTTTGTTCTAGGTAGCTTAATATTAGTAACTTATATATTCTATATATTAGTATAGTAGTTAATAGCTTATACTTAAGGACCTAAAGGTAGCTCTAGTAAACTAATGCCTTTTATATATTAAGGGTATAGTCTATAATCTATTCTTATATCTTTACCTTTAATAAGAACCTTCTCTCTTCTTTCTAAACTACATTTAACCTTATTAGGTATACTAGGTCTTTTTATACTCCTTAGTTCTATAGGCTCTATAAGTATTTATCTAGAAATAGTATTATTCTAGCTAGTATCTATAAAGCCTTAGCTAGTTAACTTTTTAGCGTTACTTTACTAGCTATTTCTACTGTAATATCTTCTATAACCTTCTTCTTCTCTTTATCTCTATAAAGAGTGCTAAAACAGCTAATAGAGAGAGGCTAGAGGATCTAGCCTATTTACAGTATTACTCTCTCTTAATTCTACTCTTATTGTAATAATATATTTAGCTGCTCTACCTATAGCTCTAAGCAGTATTATAGGTAGTAGTTAAAGAGAGAGAGAAGCTCTATTTACTTAACTTAACGCTTAAAGATCTCTTATAGAGATATAAAGTATTCTAGATTCTTATAGTTAGTAAGGATTATAAAGGAGTATATTACTCTTTATAACTTTACTACTTAGGCTTTAAAGTAAGATATTATTACTAAGAGCTTCTTATTGTAAATAGTATAGTTACATTAAGCTAGAGATAACCTTACTAAATAGTATACTATAGGCTAAAGTACACTAGCTTTATTATATTAGAATAAATAGCTACTAAGGGCCTCTTTTAAGCAATTAGCCTTTACTACTATATTCTTCTTAGAGTTCTACTAAACTAAAACTAAGTATAAAGTAAAGGCTTCCTTAAGCCTTATAAATAACCTTTTATATTCCTTTATTTACTAGAATAGAACTTCTTTCTTTATTAAGTTAACTAAAGGCTCTATAATATCTAAGAAATCTAATATAAAGTTACAGTAAAAGTTTATAAATCTAAAGAAGCTTTATACCCTTTATAACTTAGTAAAGGCTTACTACTTCTAAATAGCTATAATCTTCTTTAAATCTAGGTATATCTCTCTTTTTACTACTACTATAAAGCTAAGGTATTTAACTTTAGTTATAGTAAAGCAGTATTTCTTAAGATTTAAGTATAGCTCTATTAGCTGCAACTTTTCTAAGATTCTCTATACCTTATATATATAGTCTTTCCTAGAACTCTCTATATAAATAAGAACGTTATTTAAATAAGTAGTTATATAATCCCTAAAGGCCTCTTTTAGTGCACTATTAATATATTATTAGAATATAGCTAGAGCTTTTACTAACCTAAAGGGGTAAATTAGCTATTTAAAGAGGCTAAACTAGGTATAGAACGCTATAAGATACTCTTTACTATTTACTATCTAGATTTTATAGAAAGCTAACTATATATTTAGCTTTATAAACTAATATACCTTTAATAATAACCTAAGTATCTCTTTTATTAAAGAGAGAGAGTAATAGTTCTATTCTATAATCTTATTAAGAGCTTAATAATTAATATAGAATTATTAATCTTTACTTAGCTTTTTAGCTAAAAAGATAAGTATTACTGCTAAGAAGAAGCTAGCTTAAATCTACTCTTTATCTATTAAGTCTATTACTTACCTTTTAATTTCTAATAAATAGTTCTATAGTATATTATATAGTAGAGCCTATAGTAGTAACAGTAAAGAGCTATTTAGCTGCTATTTTAGCCTAATATAGTAATCTAGCCCTTCTCTATATAGTAGAAGGCCTTAGGCTTTCTTTTCTTTAAAAAGATTATAAAAATCCTCTAATTTAAGTAGTAGTATTAGTAGACTAGAACCTTCTAGGGAGATTTACAATAATAATATAGAGGTAATTTCCTAAAGGCTTATAGCAATAAAATATATAGTAACCTTCTAGCTCTTGCTTTATTTTATTAGAGTGCTGTAAACTGCTGCTAACACTAGTTTTATTAGGTCCTTAATGCTCTAAGAGCTTACTGCTTAAATTATAAGGCCCTTAGCCTTACCTACTAATAAGCTCTAGCTAGTAGCGTTAAAGATAACTCTATTATAAGCTAACTATAGACTTCTAAAGATATAATCTTAGGTTAAGCTTAGGATTATATAGACTACTACTAGGAAGATCTAGCTATTAATATCTACCTATAAGTAAACTAAAGAAGCAATTAAGGCGCTTCTTTAGTAGCTATTATAGAACTACTATTTAATCTTTACTACTGTTTATACTATTCTTTTATACAGCAATAGAACTTACTTTAGGCTAAAGTAATACACTAAACTCTTACTTATTGCAGTAAAGTAGTTATATTTACTATTTATTTATATATTATAGAATAATAGTTAGTTAAAGAGTATAGAGATAAAGAATAGTAATATATTTATTTTCTTAGTTATCTCTCTATATTCTTCTTCTAGCTGCTTACTAAGTAAGAGTTATTATATTATCTATATTACCTTTACCTTTATACTAAGCTTAAGGCTAAAGGTAAGCCTTTTTTTAACTTATTAAAGTCTTTCTTCTATATATTATTTATAGCTACTACCTATACACTAGTTAATTCTAGCTTATATTCTACTAGTTGTAATCTATATCCTTAAATATAGTGTTAGAATAACCTATATTAAAGGTATTACCTCTTTTAATAGTGTTTCTTAAGTTTAGCCTTAAATACTTACTTTACTTATAGAGCATCTTTATTTAGTTATTTTACTCTAGATTTCTTTACGCTCTCTTTTTGTTTCTATTAGGTTCTTATAGCATTAACTCTAGTTATCTTAGTGTTACTATTCTAGAGCTCTTTAGAGCTAAAGCTATATTTCTATTAATGCTGTTCCTTAATATAATATAACTTAAGGTTTAGCGTAATACTATAGTAGCGCTTTACTGCCTAAAGGTAGTTATAATATAGAATATCCCTCTCTATACTATAATCCCTTATTTCCTTATTAAGCGCTATCTATAGCTTAGCTAACTTTACGCTATTATTCTAGTTAGCCCCTTCTACTAGCGCAATTTTCTCTTTAAAATAAATATAGAATTCTATAAATTACTTATTACTACCTTATTAAAGCTAATTAAGCTTAATTAGGGCCTAGTTCTACTAATAAGAATCTATAAAGACTAATTCTAAGTAATTAAAGAATCCCTATATATTGTATTCTCTTACTTTACCTACCTTATAATAGGCAGCTACTCTTTGCTAAACCTTAGGCAATAAGCTTTAGTATAAATAGTACTACTAGTTCTATATTGTGCCTATAAAGGCACTATTAGCCTAGAGCTTTTAGGTAATTGCTATCTACTAGGCCTAAAAGCTCTATTTATTTCTATTATAAGGGTTTGCTATAGGTAGAGGCTTCTGTTTAGGTTTCTCTAGCTATTAGCCTACTGCAGCTTAAAGCTACTTCTCTATCTATATATAGTCTATTGTAAAGCGTTATAGTTCCTTTATTTATAGGGATTAGCTCTTAACTAACTCGCGAAGCGCTACAATTTCCGCTGCTTTCTAGCTAATTCCTGCTGTACTTTTCCCTACCCCTCTATAGGGGTTAAAAGGGTACCTAGGCTAGCTAGCTAGGCCCTTATTGCTATAACTAAACAACATTGTTCTCGCTAGTGTTCTGTCTATAGGATAATTATAGTATATAATAGACTAGCCTAGGAGCTACTGCTGTTACGGTGGGATCCGACACGGGTTTGTCGGAAGTAACAATAGGTTGTTGGATTCAACAGGTTATGCAAAGATTCGTGAGAGAAGTCGTAAGAGTTGCTGTAGGGAGCATTTAGTAATAGTATTCTAGTAAATAATAGTTAATTGTTTAATTTAACTACCTAAGTGTTGCTTCTAACTACTTATATATAATTGCAGTTATATGCACTAGTAACCTATAGGTCTATAGAATTATTCTGTAATAAGTGCTGCCTCTATAAAAAAGATTAGCTGTTCTAGCTGTTCTAAAAATTAATTGTTAGTTGTTAGAAGGTATATTAGATTAAACTAAATAACTTATTAATCTAGCTGTTATAAAAGGCGTAAAAAGGTAGTTATTATTTTATTGTGTAAGTACGCGTTATTGTTATTGTAGTGCAATCTACAGTATAGGTTGCTATATTTATGTATTTTCCTATATACTTATAATGCCTAAATTATACTTATAATCTAGTAACTATTAAATCTATATATTAAATTAATAGATTTCCTTAAACTTAATAGAGCGTTAAAGCTTATTTTATATTCTATATATAAGTAAAGTTATATAAAATTATCCTAGATAATGTTAAATCCTATAAATTAATCTTATATAATAAAGCTAATTTATTAAATCTATATAGTATATTCTTTGTATAAGATTATTCTATATAGTATTAAAAGTATTAAAAATTAATCTATATTAAAGTAAATTTTCTATTAAATCCCTTTAGTGTATTTCTCTATATATATATAGCTTATTCTAATCTCTAGGCATTAGTAATAGCAGTAAATTGTTAGTTAGTTGTAGTAAGCTGTTAGTTCTCTCTAGAAAGTAAAGCTAAAGAACGTTTCTAGTAGCTTTAGAAAGGGTTTTACCTAGAAGGCGCTAGTTTTACGCTTAGTAAGTATTTCTACTAGTTTACCTACAGCTAGCCTTTTAGTTAGCGTTTTTACTTTAGTTAGCGTTAGCTTTACTATAGAAAGTATTTCTTATAGAATTAATAGAGAGAAACGCATTAAAGATAGATTAATTAGCATAAACTAAGCACTTCTTCTACATTAAATAGTGCTAAATCTATTACTAAAGAGGCTTTATGCAGCAATAGGCTAGTTAGCTAAGCGTTCTAAGAAGTCTATATAAATGCAGTTAATTTTGTATTATAAGCGTCTGCTTTCTGCCTACAGTATATTAATATTGCTAGCAACCTTTAGTAAGGTTTTGTTTTTATTAATAACGTTATTAATACCTTTATTAAATTAACTTATACTATCTAGTTAGTTATATATACTGTAGATAGTAGTTTATAATTTATTAAACTACTTATTAAATAGACCTCCTTTAGCCTCTATTTTAATCTAGTTAATCTTTTTATTTAACTTATTAATTTTAGTAATATAAAGGTTAAGTTACTTCTATATAGTATTACTACCTATAGGAGTGTCCTTAAGGTAGGCTTTAATTATTTCCTTAACGTTAGATTTATACTTCTTCTAAAGAAGACTATTACACTAGCTCTAGGATTATACCTTAGCTAATAGAATAAAGAGTAAGTTTATATAGCTAATACTAGCTAAAGCACCTACAATAGTGCTATTAATCCTGCTAAATTTATTAGAGAAGTAGATAGTAAGCAACACTGCCTATAACAGTAAACTAGTAGATAAATCTATAGTAATGGTTTCCTTACCTCTTTTCACTATATTGCTACTGTAGTATGCAGTAGCTGCTGCTTTTGCCTATATCTTGCCTCTTCTAGCTACTCTAGCGTTACCTACAGATGCCTTAGTATCCTTACCTTTATATTGCTAGTTCTAGCGCTTTACTTTGCAGTTATTGTAAATCCTAAAGATATATATTACTGTATTCTGCTAGAGTGAGTAATATACATTGTCTTTAGAGACCTTAATGCTAGTTTTATCTATTATTGTAATGGACTGACCTAGTGGCTGCTGCTAACTAGCGTCTATAATGAGAACTATAATTATAGGGAGGAAAGGAGGAAGAGAGAAGGAACTAGAAGCCTCCCTATGCCCCTATACTATATATCTAGGGGTAGGTCTATCCCCTTAGGAGCCCCTTTTAGTATATACTCTATAGCTGAGGTCCTCTCTCTAGGGCCTAGTGAAGCCTAGCTAACCCCTAGACGAATGCAGCTCGCTTCTATCCCTTTACCTATATAGATCTCTGTCTCTCTTCTGCTGTCCTCCCTCTACTGAAAGACCTAAGCCTAAGGCTTAAGTCTATAACAATTATGCTGCCTTTAAGGGCAAATTTGTAGGCACAAGCGTAGATAGCATTTTCTATGTCCTATACCTTTTCTTTAGCTCCATTAGTGTAGCAATACTAACTATAGTCTTCCGTAATAGGCCCTACATTAGTAATGTTAATATTATCTTTAATTTCTATAGGAATAGTGCTAGAGATAAACTTATTAACTTTTAGGGTGCCCTTAGCACTTCTAAGCCTACTAAAAGTGCTATATAAGCAGCAGAAATTAAGCAATATAAGATAAGTTTTAATGTTGTTTAGCTCTATAGCTACTATATTACCTTTATAGTTATATTCCTGCTCCTTAAACTTAGAACCTTTACTCTTAGCGTTAGAACTATTATTATAATTAATATATATATTAGAAGTAATATATTCTTCTTTAGGTTTAAATAGTAGTAGCATTATAGCTTAAGTGTAGTTACTATTATTGTTCCCTTCTTAGAATAAGCTATCTAGGTTTACTAGAATTAATAATTCTAAACTACTAGAAAAAAAAGAATAATAGTAGTAGATTTTCTATAGAAGAGACAGAAGGGGCTAGAAGTAGCTCTATAGAGGCTAGTTAGTTCTATAGGCTATAGGAATTTACTCTATAGGTAGTTTATTGCTCTTAGTGTAGTATTTTAGTGTTTAACTATTAGAAGTAGCTAAATAATAGCCTAAGGGGATAGAAAGAGCAGCAGCTATAATAGTATTAATAAATTTATAAAGACTTTATAATATATAAAAGTGTAAAGAAAAGGTTATATAGTAGAAAGTGTAAAAATTCATAAAAGTAAAGGTAAATTTATAGGAAAAGTAGGTTAAAATAATAGTATATAGATTTATAGGTGTTTTCTTCTTAACCTTCTATAATTCTATAATATAGGTTAATTTTAATAGTTCTAATAATAATAAATAAAGAAATAAGGAAAGAGATATTAAGAGATTTAAACAATCTATTATATAATAAAGGAAATTAAGACTTATAAGGAAAAGAGTTAGTAGTAAGCTTTTACTAGCTAATTTAGAGCTTTTTAGTAAGCTATATTACCCTTTTAATAACACTAATACTCTTCTTCTTAATTTATAAAGTGCTTCTATAAATATTTATTTATAATTTTAGAAGTATTAACTTTAAGCTTATCTTTAGAAATCTATTAGTTATCTTTAGTAAAGAACCCTTTCTATTATATAAGGAATTCTAAATATAGCTTACTTAACCTACTGTAGAAATATTAGATTTAATAGGCATAAATTTACTTAATTTCCTAATAGTTCTCTATACTAAACCCTTCTATTGCAATTAGTAGTAGCAGTTACTTTTCTTAGTTAAAAGGGTCTTTACTTTATCTTAGCTTCTAAAGGTAAGCTGCTAATACTACTAGATATATATATAAATCTAGTAGGAAATCTAGGTAAAATAATAATAAGCTTACTTTTGTAAAAACCTTATATAGCTTTACCTATTAAGGAGACTATTTCTTTTTTAGCTTTTCTAGAAGTATATATTCTTAGTATAATTATAGGTAGACTATATCCTTTACTTTAATGTTAATAGGCTTATACTAAGCGTTATATTTAATCTTACTTAAGGCATTTACTATACTAATAGCTGTTTCTGCCTTTTACTAGTATAGCTTCTAAAGTATAGCTATATTGCTTATATCTATTCTATTGCTAGAAACGTTATTTAATTAGATTAAATTAATAATAGTAGCTAGTTAGAAACTATATATAAGTTTATTAGAGGAAATCTCTATACTAGCTACTACTATATTATTAAGTTAGTGCTATAGTAGTAAAAGTATTATAGTCTATAGTGTATTTAGATTTATAACTGTATAGTATTAAACAGTAATAATAACTATTTAATTCTTCTATTTAGCTGTTCTATTTATCTATAGGTAGTAAGCTATAGCTATAAGCAATTTACTTCTAATTTAGGTAAATATACTTCTTTAAATGTTAGAAATAAACTTTAGATTTTAGTTACTTATAATCTACTTAAGAAGGCCTTAGTTTAATAAATATAGTATCTATAAGAGCAGTTCTACCTAAATTTCTGCTGTATATATTATATACTTAAATATAAGAATTATTTACTTACTAAATAAGCAATTTACTAAATATAGTAAGTTATAGAAGCTATATCTATCTTTTTACTATAGAGTGTTTATTAAGCTAACTTTAGGTATATTAATAATAAAATTAAGCGAAATTATATAGAAAAGAGTTAGAACTAACTCTAACAACCTTAATTCCTCTAATAGCTTACTGCAGTTAATTGCATTTTCTTTATAGATATAGCAGTAAGCAATATAGGCTTAAATCTACTTATATATCTACAGAAAGTAAACTACCTATAATTCTACTACTATTCTATAGGCATTAAAATAGTTCTAATTATTATAGACTATTTTAAGAATAAATTCTATAACCTTTATAGGTATATATAGTTAAAATAGGCCTTTTCTATTATAATAGTATAAAAGTCTATTATTTTATAGAGTCTATTTATACAGTAGAATTCTTAGTCTTCTTTATTAATTTTACTAATTCTACTTTTTATAAAAGTTCTTAATACCTTCTATAATTCTACTAAGCTTTAGATTAAAACTATAGCCTTAAATAATTTCCTCTTTTAAACCTTTATTTAATACTACTATAGCGCTATATTCTTTAGTAAAAAATACGCTTATATTAAGCTTATTAAATTTACTATTATAAGCTTTCTTTTAGTATAAAACTATAACTAGCAACCTAAAGAGTGTATTTAGCACTATATTTAGTACTTCTAGTATATAGAAGACTCTTAGGTTAAATTGCAATAAATAATTAGCTACTTTAGCTAATTTTAGGTTAGCCTTATTTAAATCTATTGTAGTAAGTAAGGTATATTTAATAATCCCTTTTACTAATAAGTAGTCTATAATAATATTAATAGTGTAGTAGTTAAATTAAACTATTTTCTATAGCTTTTAAACACTCTATATAATTACAGCTACCTCTACCTTAGTTAATCTATAGTGTTTCTTTAGGTTAAAAGTGTATCTTAAGAGGAAAAGAATTAGTTAAAGCTAATTGTTTTTAATGTCTTTATTAGGTATACTATAACTATTCTATTTACCTATAAGCTAGAAGATAAAGAGCCTAAATTCTTCCTTATAAGCGTTAACTTTAAAGAATAAATACTTACTAGAGTTATAGTACTATAGAATAGTGTTTTTATTAAGGTATACCTTTACCTCTTAGAATACTTTCTTTTCCTTAGGTTTTAGTAAAAATATTACTTTTTAGGCTTTCTTTTAGTACATTAGTTTTAGTAAACTATTAGCTAAGCTTTTCTTATAAAGCTCTTATAGTAAAGTAGTCTTTTATTTCTATAGTAAGTAAATTTATATATTAAACTATAGAATACTCTTCTATAAAAAGCTAGTTATACTAATAAAGGTCTTTAGATTTATAAAATCTACTAAAAACTTAAGTTTTTAAAAAGCTTTTAACCTATTATTTATATTAGTAATTCTATTGCTATTAATAATAAAACCTAATAGCTAAAATAGCTAAGTAGCTTATAAATAACTTCTTTATAGCTATTATTAACTTATTTTTCTTTAGAATTAATAAGACTATATTAAGGTATATAAGGTAGTCTTTAGTAGAGTTAGAGAATATAATAATGTTATTAATATAGATTT